>CAVLJG010000005.1:45817500-45978391 GCA_963669975.1 Acanthoscelides obtectus
CAGCTCCTCTACTGCGTTGTCCAGTTCCTCCGCTGATCGGATGGTTGGAATTTGAGTGATGTTCCTTGGACGTTGGATTTGTAAGGTTCCAGTTCGTCCGTTTGGTGCTCAAGCTATCTCGAGTTCTAGACCCTGTGCCAAGTGTTAGTAGAATCGGATTGTGGTCCGACGATCCTTCCACCAGGGTCTCTATCTCGAACTCCTCTCTGATGTTGCGGAGGATGGCTATGTCCAGTACCGCAGGTCGCCCAAGGCCGAATGGAATGTAGGTTGGTTGCTCCGGACCGACGATGACCCCCGCCAGGGCATCGACGTGTTCCTGGAGCTGCCTTGCATTCCTGTCTTCGACGTTGTTGTTCCAAGCCGGAGACTTGCAGTTTAGATCTCCGATGACTATGCGTGCTCCTGGGCCTCTCAGGAGGTCAGCGATGTCATCTTCGTCTAGGGCCTCCCCTGGTGGCACATATAGGGAGGTGATTCTGTAGGGACGGTGGTTGTGATGGACCTGGACCGTGATTCCGTCCCCATTTATGTCTGCGGCATCGTCGAGGACATGACTCGTCAAGGTACGTTTGACGAGTAATGCGACTCCTCCACCTCTGCCCCTTCTGTCGTAGCGGTACGTCTCGTACCGCGGGAACGTCAGACTATGGGCAGCATCCAACTTCGTTTCTTGGATGGCCATCACCTCTGGTTGGTACTGGTCTAGTATCTCCTGGATTTCTGGTTTCCGTGCCCTGAATCCGTTGATGTTCCAGGAGATAATGCGTAGAGATTCTACGTTTTGACCTGTAGTCATTTCGGGTCTAGTGCTTGTCTTGCACTCTGAAATAACCGTGGGTGCTGTTTATATCATGTTGGCGGTCAGCGCAATCATACATTCTTCTCATAAAAATGTAGGAATGCCAACTCTACATCGTGTTTGTGTGATATTATGGCTTGATTTACCAATTAATCATAAGCACATGCTTTTGATTATTTGTTTCTTTAGGGGCAACCTTGACTAGCAAGGCAAGACAACGTATAAAATTACCTCTAATGGCAGAAATATCGGTTTACACCCAAACAATTCTATCTAAATATGCAACAGCAAAGTCTATCAACTGATAGATCTCTGAGCGTAGCTTAATTACACGCTGCTATCATAAACCTATCAATTAAGAAGAGCGTTTGAATATACACTATGTTATCATGAACATTGTATAGCCGGAACTGCAAAAAACAAGTTAAAAACATTATTTTTTGCGGGTGTAACACGTCTAATGTCACGGAGTAATTTCGATGAGCTCCTTTGCGATTCACTTGGTATTGACTAGTGATCTAGGACGAGAATTTCTTACATCTCATGCCACTGGCGAGGAAGTATTGTATCCGCGAAGCACTTCGAAAAGGAGATATAACGTTTTTTTCATGTACATCACGCAAGACCATGCCAACCATCTCTGTGTGTCTGTCTGCCTCTCTTGTTAGCTAATTCCTGGCTACAGTACTTGATTCTGAAAATCGGTTCAGTTTCGGTGGAGCTTAGGGCAAAAAAATTAAAAAAGCAAAAGTCTTTCTACCTTCGACTTTTGACGTTTCAGAGGCGTTTGATCGTGTTCAGAAAAAATGTAGAGGTTGAAGATTGAAGTGGGAGATTTTTAGGAGTTTGGTATCAGTCAATGACGCTTTATTATTCAGGAATTTATGATCACCCATTTGTAAGACACAATATCACACATTTCGCATAATATGCACGCCTGTGACTAGCCACACCAGCTACCCAGCAACAGGTGACATACTTTACCTGTGAAGGGCCCAACCCGAATTGAGTAATGCCGACGCTGTTCCTGACCGCAGCGCCATCAAGGTCGCCGATGACGAGCTACGCACGGCGTACGAAAATTGACCAGATATTATGCATCATGTATAGTCATAACCTATTATTACAAAAAATATTACTATATACCTTATGAGCTATACAGGGTTTCCATTACCAGTCAAAAGTAAAGATACCAGAATGTTCGAAAGTTCACTCAGATATTATAAAGTGCTGTATATACAAGGTCCATTTGTCCAAAATTGCGTGAAAAGTACAAAGTCAATCTAATTGACACTATTTTTTGAAAAGGATCCTTAACAAAGAACTGCAAATGTTATGTCTCTTTAGTTGGTAAGAACTATGATTTAGAGTTAGCACACTTGCTGCTTCATCAATTCTTTGATAATTCAAAATGCGAGAAGTAACACAATAGAATTAGGAATGAATTCCTGCTGCATTTAATTTAGGACTATAAATGGGTAGCCGGCACGATATCGAGGACGATAACGATTAGCTGTCACTTAAAAGTATTACACAACCTCACCATCATAGTGTATATGCGGTTTTTTTGAGATTCGTCTTAATCAACTGATAATAACTGTTTGTGTATTAGGAACGCAAATATCTACTCACCCGCTCAAGAAAGATGTTATATATACTCGTATATATATATAATCTTTCTTGAGATATATATATGCTTAACATTAACTTCAAGGAACAATTTTAAAATTCATGTTTGTCTAATCAAACTATACGCAACTGACGATTTGTTTAATGAGGTAAAAGTATATAATACCAAGCAACTTTATTTCTCCAATACCCATTATCACAAAGTTATCAGTGGCGACACATTGTCATATCACCCGATATGAATTTACGCGTAAAAGTGCTCCCAAACCGAAAAAATCTGAAATCAAATAATGTCACCTGTATTTAGCACAAACATTCTGTGAACGTTTAAGTCCAAATAATAATATACAGCACTTCTCCTGTAGTTAGAAAATGGCAAAAATTAAATTAAAGAGTAATTCAGTACAGTTAATTAAATATGTTAGTGTTAAACTGAATTTCTGTAACGTATCCAAAATTTTAGGTGTACAAGCTTTGTGTAAGACAACACGTTAATACTTTAGTCCAAAGAGCATACATACAAATTCGTGCACTATACAATGGTGGGTTGATTTTAATTAACATATTGAAAAAACGGTTATGTGAAACCTTGGTTCTCACTGATAGAATCCAAACGATAAAAAACATATGATGTAGTCCTATTAATATGGCCATATATCGGAAAAGATTAGGCACTCGAATTGGTTTAAAATTCTAGTAGCATACCAACATTATATGACGATCTTTGTAGGTGTACATAAATTGATTAATGATTATACATCACCAGTACACCTTAAGGACAAAATACATTCTAGATCAAACCTTCGTAATTTGAACATAATGCGCCAACTATCTCTAGACATGCCTTCTCACTCAACAAGCTTATTTCATAGAAGTTGTATGTATCAATCAATCACTAATTTCAACTCAGTTCCTAGAACTCGAACAATTACAGGTACGAAAATTTAGGGTAGCAATATTTGTACGATTGACACATGTATTATAACAGTTTAATAAGTAGTATAACTAAGTTTGTAGTGAAAAGGTTTGTTTATTCTATTTGTCTATTTAAAATATTTTATTCTAAAATCTTCCAGTGTACTACATCTACCTAAGGTTAGGTGTAGCAGTATAGAATTGATCTATGCACATCATATTTATTGACTCATTTTGTTATTTGTATTTATGGATTAAATTACTAAAATTTCTATAGTTACGTGATGCTTGCTTTTCCGGAAAAACACTCTCAAAATAAATATAGCGATTGTCTCTGCGAAAGCAAAGTTTGTTATGGGGGTGTACAGAAATTTTTCAAATGGGTTAGATATAGACACTTCCAGTGTCTATACAATTTTTGACATCACGATTAATCTGGTATCTCCAATTCTCTTTAGGTGCACAGTTTAGATAATGTGGTATCTTTAATCGTTCCTAATATTACTAAATCTTTGATTAAAAAAAGTTGGGTATTACTAAAATTTTGAATCTAGGTTCTAGATTAAGGTATGGAATTAAGTTATTCGAAGACTGTAGAGGCTTTGATGAAATTTTTGTAATACAAAAGAGAGCTTTGAGAATACTTTCGGTTTGAAGTTATGAATCATGTAGAAGCAAACGGAGGCAACAGTTTTTGGAATGCCTGAGGAGTGTGTTTGGTCAACTACGTTCAATCTCGCTTTTACAAATCCTTTCTAAACTTTTGGAAAAGTCAATCACTATACAAGTTGCTAACTACGTTTTTGCCAACAATATCTTCCCCCCCTAGACAGTCAGGGTTTAGAACCGGGTACAGTTGTTCCACAGCATAACAGATGTTATGGATGATGCGGGAAATGCTACTGTCTTGGTGTTATTGGACTACACGAAAGCGTGATTAATCGTGAGATACTAGTGGCTATTTTAAAATATATTGGATTAGAGCAGCCGGCCTATGCATTAATAAATTCTTTTTTATCTGAAAGGATGCAGCGCGTGACTTTGGACGGGAACATATCAGATGCAGTTACAATTATATCAGGGGTGCCCCAGGGCAGTATTTTGGGTCCATTATTGTATAGCCTATATACTTTTAATTTCATGAAGTCGCTGAGTTATTGCCAATATCATCTTTATGCTGACGACACTCAAATTTTTGCCTCTTTTAAACCTGATCTGTCAGAACTTATAACAAACCGACTGAATACCGACTTGAATAGCTTTCTCAAAACTTTTGAAGATCACTTGTTAAAAATAAACCCTAGTAAATCGACGGCTATGTTGTTTTGTAGTGATTCCTGCAGAAATGTATTAGAAAATAATATTAAGCTCAAACTAGGGGACAATATAATATCATTTAGGGATTCCGTGAAGGATTTGGGCTTAGTGGTTGACTCTAAACTTAAGTTTAGAGAGCACATTACTCTGTGCCTAACAAAAGCATATTCAATGTGAAAAATATTTTACCCCCATAGATATTACCTATCACAAAATACTAAAGCCACGCTCTGTGAAGCTTTAGTGTTGTCCCTCTTCAACTTTGCTGATATGGTATATGGCCCATTTCTTGATAGTGTGGAACTAATACGGGTTCAAAAAGCTCAGAATTCTGTCTGAGACTGATATTTGGCATAAGGGGTAGACAAAGAGTATCCCACAAACTACCTGAACTGGGATGGTTGAATATGGCTCAGAGGCGTGCCTTGCACCCGACTTCCTTTTTTACAAGATTATAAATATAAAAGCAATCCTTATCTTCACTTAAAAATTAGTTACCGGACTGATGTACCTAATCTAGACACTAGAATATTGAATTTGATTACAATACCATCACACAATAAAGAATCATTTAAGAAATCATTCTCATATCAAGTTGCCTTTTTGGTAAATAAATTCAAAATTAAAGATTTTTTTGTCTCGGTAGCTTCATTTAAGAGGAACCTTAAAAGTGATTTACTGTCTCAGATATCATAGAAAACACATCTCCTCTTTCCCCTCGCTTTCTCTTCTCACTCTAAATTTCCATTTCTTTACTTACTATACTTCGCTATATTTCTTAAGATTAAAACATTATTAATTATCAATGTCTTACCATAGAATTGTTTAAATTTGTTTGTTTTTTTTTGGCTCTAGCAGCTGCTTCTTTAAGGGGCAAGATGATGTAGCCCTTTATCCTCTTGAGGCTTTTTTTTGTTTATAAACTTTGTATATACTGTTTAATGAGGGTAATAAATATTATTATTATTATTATTATTCATATTATTATATATCTATTGTTTACAGTTACTGAGCTTACAAGTAACCATTCTAGATTTTTTAACTACTTACTTGAAAAACGACCTCTACAACTGTCTAAAACTTTTAACCATTTACCAGCAGTTGCGAAAAAGATTGTAAAACGAAGTGCATTTAGAAAAAAAATATATAAAATATTACTAGAACTAGAACCATATACAGTCAATCACTTTTTCAATACAGATTTGGAGCAAGATTTTATTGTTACCTTTGTTTGGTTGACTCTATTGTATCACAAGAGGTTTACAGCTTTTGTATAATTAGTTTTCAACTAAAATAGATAATAATAAAATAACAAATAATATTATGGTAATATAATTTAATAATATGACGGTAATTAAAAGAAACGTCGGTATTGTCATTGAAAAATAAAAATACCAGTGTATAGTAGGTATACTTCATCATAAACTTTGCATGTACCTAAAGTGGTATTTCGACACGCACACTTTTCAAGGATGAATAGTCCAACAAAACATACAAATTGTAATCAAAAAGCTACCATTCGTTATATGTGTACTCATTTTTACAAACTATGGTGAGATTGCGATATCGGCACTTCAAATATGTAACTCGTTAATGGTATTCATACCATTTGGACATGCTGAAGAATCGTAAATAGTGTTCTAAATGAGACCGCGTACTGACGCTCCTACTCAATACCATGTTTAGCATGCACGAGGTTAAATGTTATTAACATCGGACAATCTGGGTATGTGGGTCTTATTCACGAAATCATGCTGGAGTATTTGCATTTCTGGAGTTCCGTATTGAAAATTGAGATTGAGTGCATCTTTAGATATGCCAGAATGCCAGTATTTTCACTTTTGGAAACTATCCGTCAGGTAGGACTGTTTCGAAAAGGAAAGTACTTACCTCTTTATATAGTAGACAAATCAGAATATTTGGACCCGTGCTAAGTATATAAATATATTTGGATTTTGGTTTTTGCAAGACTCATATTGCGTACTAGTATCGATAGTTAATGTAAACCACATATGTGTATAGTACTTTTTACTGATGTTGCGGCAACTGCGATCACTTTTTTTAAAGTACAAATTAATGAAACTAACCATACATTTTATATTTATCTGTCTTCCAGGTGACAGTTCACTGGTTTCGTCTGTTCTTCGCTACTATATAGTGTGTTGCGAAAACAGCTTGAATGCTCCTGTAACATGCTGAGATCGCGCGATTTTAAAACGGCACCGCGTAAAATTGGAACAGCCCAGGACCGTTTGGGGTAGGAATTCCCGCCCCAAATAACGTTCAGTTCCCTAACGCGACAGGCGAGTATGAGGTTATCTATTGTTTTGGACTAACCAGCCACGTTGCCCTTGCTCATCGTCCTAAAAACACCATGCATCCTCCGAGAACGAGAAAACCCACCGGTTTAGCGAACGAATTTTGCGAAATCTGTGGACCCATTAAGCGATGACCAACGAATTCGAATAGATTAGGAGCCAAACATATTATGTTAACACTGCATTGTTTGTTGCCAAATTTGTGTAGTTTTAGTGCATACTTTTGATTCATTGGTCTACCAATGCCTACCAAAGTGACAGCATTGTATCAATGATAATACTGAGAAGTGGAAACATCCACCATTATTAGGCTTGTGCCGCTCTTTTCAAATTATTTAAGAATTAGGGTCGCACTTAAAAAAACACAAGGGCCAATTTCACCAAGATTAATATTTAACGGTCCCTTGGACCAGTAGGAAAGACCTTATCGAAATGTGATTTGACAGAAGTTGTCAAAGATTTCTGAATATCAGTGATTTCTATTGAAATTTTGAATAAAGCCGTAAAAAACGGTTGCCTTATAAATAAGGGTACATTGTAAATGTAATATTATGTCTTTGTGCTTTAGAATTAGGATAAGTTTCATAGAATTTCAAATTTTTATCATTTCAGAAAAGACGGTCAGTTATTTAAGTGGGACCAATGGAAATGCGGAAAATAATAGGTCGATTTTCTAGCTATAATATTTGGTAGGATGTTTTCATGCATGGCAATCTAGTTTTGTCTGTATATCACGTACAGGGTGTTGTACATACTATGTACCTGTAGAAATGTACCGATTTTTGTTATTTTGCAAAAACAAGGATATAAAACGTATTCCAACTGGTTCAACATCTCTTGTTACATCAAAAACAATTTTTTTCAATTTATGATCTAGAAATCCACACAAAATTTAAAAAACAACACATTCTGCATTTCTGGGTCCTAAAACATCGATATTTGTAAAAGTATCCGCGTCCACCTATTATTCATCGTCTAGATATTAGAAGTCAGAATCAAAAATACCTATTTATGAAACTATATCTCCAAAAATTGTTATAGTTTCTTATTATTTCTATTATTATAACACGTCTGGGATATCAATTGCTTTTAAAGTGATCTGCAGTGTTGCCGAACCGGAAAACAACGGAACCGGTAAATAGTGTCGCTGAGTTCGGTATAAGGTAAATGCCGTCCAAGATCAGTAGTAGATCAAGGACCTTTGAGTCATGAAAAACGTCTGTTATTGTATAGGGCGCGCACACAACATGTTTTTGAGGGCATAGTTCTAAATTACAACTTCTACAATGTGCATACTGGTCGCTCTTTCAAAGTACTTTGCAAACCATTTTGGAAACTCCTTTTTCGATTCTTGCTTATGGGATTGTGAATATTTTTCTGTTTTACAACTGAACACACCTCTCATTTTAATTAAATATTTATTTTTAAAACAGACAGGTTTCGGTTTCTTTACTGCTTGTCCGGTGATGAAGTAATGACGGTAATCTACCAGTCTGTACCTTTTGTATACACAAAAATCAATTCAGGGCAAGCGGAGTAAGGGATGAGGATGTGCGATCGTAATCATAGGCAACCTAAATCTGCGCCTCTCATGTGCCCGACTGCCTGAATGTGTAGGCATATGTATGATTGATATGGGGCATAAAACTATGAATACTCCATAAAATTAACTTTAAGCTTGGTTTCAGCTCTTTTTCGGCAAGTATAGAAATATTTAGATTATTTTGAAAAATCGTGATGTTATCGGTAAATATTCTCTTTTCGGTAAAAATAGCGAAAAATCCGGGTCCATGCATAGACAATCTGGAATTTGCAATCTGAATTTATATCCTAAATTCTATGCATATCCGTTCATATTCGTCAATATTTCATTCGAAGCTTTTATTTGTCATAAGATTTTAGCAAAATGTAAGATAATAAAGGTAACACCGCACCCTGCAGCCCATTCGACAAGAACGACAAGTTGTCAAGTATCGTTATGTATCGATTGTTATCGTTTTAGGAAGTATCGATTCTCTAAAATATTGGAATAAAATTATCGATATCCAGCGGAAGGAAACAAAGAAGAAAATTAATCTGAAGTTAGTCACTCTTTCTGACACAATCCGGATCGAAAGATGACAATACTCGTGAAATGTATCGATACACCCAAGTGTCGTATATAAAAATATCGATCCAAAATGTCGGGTATGGGAAGCAAAAGTATCGATACTTCTAAATATAGGATCGTATCGAACATCCCTACTGTCAAGATGTATAACCCAAGGTATCGACGCAGCTATTTTGGGGCGTCATGGAATAATTTTAAATCTTCATTTGCATTTTCTCAAGTGTTGTGCAACGATTTTGGGAAAATTCCACGAATAGTGTTATAAAGCATAGTAGAGTATATTTGAACATTTGGCGGAGCGTAGTACACTGGGACCAGGGGGGTGAAACGGCACGGGTATCACGTATCTTGAAAAGTGACATTATGCCGATTCTTTGTTGACATTATGCTGTTTTTTGACATTATGTAGGTTATTCTACAAGATGTTATCTTAGCACTTAGTTGTACGTGTTGCCTAAACGTCATGAGGCTTGTTATCAATCTTTGGCTTTGATGTGATGTAAAATCTGCTTCTGAGATGGCATTACTGGAGGTCCAAGCTGTAAGTTGTATGTGTTGATGATAATTACATTGACTTCTTGTCTCAAATACACTTAATTGAGATTCAAAGCTAGAAATTAGTTGCGCATACACTTTTTCTTATCCATTCTGGAAATTACATATACAAATTTGCTGAATTTCAAAAATGAGAGGGATAAGAAATAATTATATTCACTGTACACTGTCGAATTACAAGCCATATACATGCTAACAGTAATTACACACAACGCGGGCGCGGTGATGATTTCCCGTAATTCTCATCAGTTTTTAATAATTCATAAATTTGAACATAACCTCTCCTCAGAAAGCACAATATATAAATAACCCGTCATATTCGGCGTATTCAGTAATGATTTTCTCACACAGCAAATGTCACTGATTTTATACACATGCAGAGCAATCCACATAATCATCCGGATGCGATCTTGCTAATCAACCACTTTCTTCTCAGAGATAAAAACTACAGACCCGGATCACTCAGTCTCACAAAACTGTGCAACCAATAATGTGTAGTTTAGTTGAGTAATTCCTCCATAGATGGACGTTCACAACGATCCTTGTGAGCAAGTTTGGCTAATTTAGGATGATTTATTTCTACCGCAAGCTATTATGACCAAAAATGGTGAAATAGCGCGTAAATAGCCGCATTAGATGACAAAACTTAACTTACCTGTGCGAGTTCAAGCGACATGTTACTGAACTAGACAACTTCTTTACAGACACAGCACTCAACCGAATATTTTTTCACCATAGAACAAAATGAACCCTAATGCATCAATCTTTTCATTTTTAGTATGCTGATCCATATTGATCTTATAGTTGTCGGCATACTAATGTTTTGAGGCTTGTGAGTAAACCTAACCTCACTATTTGGTATTCTATACATTGTCTTTACAATTGTATACGTACTGTTTACATTGTATACGCATTGTATACATTGTGTATACACTGTACATCGAAACGTAGACAAAGTATACGCGCAAGCGCCCATCACTGTGCAGCATTATGATTTATCGTACCGTTTGTGTGGCAATGCAATGATTTGCAAGAACTACATGGACGTGTAGCTGTCTCAATATTTTACCCTACAAGTAATTATGGGTACATAACATACTAACAAAGCAATACATCATACGCACAATCAGCTTGAGTTCTGGCCTGTGGTAGTACTAGAAATCTAGCTGGTATATGGTTCGTGAGAAGAGATCTTCTGACAAACCATTCTACTAAGTGATTAATGTGTACGCTTTTATGCGTAGTATGGGATACAGGGTGTTTGACATATCTTCTGCTCTGCGGAGAAGACATTCGTTTTTACTTATCGGAGCTCAAATTGCAGAGAACATGATTTGGTATGCATATGACGCATTCAAATGTGAAGAAAAATCAGAACTCTCAGACTGAAAGCTGTAGATTCAACTTTCAGGTCGTTTGAACAGATTATAGGTTATGCCTTTTTCCATAATCTTTAATGGTAAATATGTGTTCTCCAGAAAATTAACACGTACAATGGTCTATAATAATTATAAGCATTAAAATTCTTGCATTGTTGAGCTGTAAAAGCTCTCTTTTGTTGTTGCCTGAACCTCAAAATGTAGACCTGATGTGTGAAATGCAAATTTGCTTCCTGCAGCATATTTGTTCTAAAATGAGGCGTCTAAGACATTCTTATAGCATGCTTATGCGACACCTGATAGGTATATATAACCAAATCACTAGAAATACATAGCTGTGTTTAAAAAAAAATACTAACGGATTAAGAAGAATTGAACTTCTACATCTTCGACATGTGCTCAGCACACTCAGAGTTTCTGCTGTCATATTTTTGGGTTAAATACCATAATCTATATTTTTCTCCTTCAAGACAAGTAACGCATTCATTTTGAATGAGTTATTATCTTTTCAAGCAGAAAGTATAGCTGTCGACTTAGTCCATATTTAATTTCAAAGAGTTGTCAAATTGCTGTATAACCCGTGGAAATAACACCATAATATTCTAGTAAACCGAAGACAATATGGAAGATGCCATGGTTATACTCGTATATAAACACTCGCCATATTGGGTAAAAATATATTCCTCTACTGAAAATCAAATAATTCTTATCCAATCCGATATTAAAAATAGAAAATAATAAAAATTAGTGTAACTGTGTTTCAATATAGAATTTGTAGATGATTTACCGCATATAAGTTTTCATCTTAAGAATATAAAATGATTTTTGATCATTATTAAAATACGAATCATTACGACGCCCGTAAAAATTGTGTTACTACTATGTACGATCATCACAATAAAATTTGCAAACATTTGAAACTCTAGCAACGCTACTCAGATATTATCCAAAGCATTATGCTATAAAAATGTGTAATCATAATGGTACAAATAATGCATTGGAACTTTTAAAAACAAATATTTCGAAAACTATTAGCTTTAGACACTGCTAACAAATGAACCTTTTTTGTTGTGAAAATACGAGGAAATAAGATTTTTCGGTCAGTTGATGTATACAGGGTAGCACAAAATGTTATGATGAGTTATTTATCGAATTAGAGCTGTAAGTGGCACCCTCTAGAATTTTGGTCATAAAAAATAACGGATTCTTCTCAAGCAATAAGAAAAAATAGAAAATAAAATTGTAACTTTGACACCCTGTATCTCGCAAACTATCAACTTTTGGAGAAAGGTATGTTTAGATCAATTCACATATTTTGGTCTGTAGTATCTCCAGTTTCGAGATTTCCCAACCTTCCGCAAAAAATAGTTTGGTTGAAGCAAAGGTTCTTTAGTAGATGCAAGAGTGTTTGCACCTTTGTTGTATAACCGTTACTTGACAACCTCTTGAGTGACTGAAGTGTCCTGTTAGGTATGTATTCTAAGAACATTGTGCCACTGCTCTTGTAGTATACAAAGAGTATTGTAAACACGTTCTTGCAACCCTAATAGGAGTGACAATTGTTAGTAGGGCTGTTTTCTGTCACACATAACCAAACAAAATCACTGGAGCGACGTGAAAGTAAGCGAAACGAATGAAACTAAGAAACGGAGACAATTAAGCATTCTCTTGCATTGCTTGTGGTAAAACGTTAAGCATTTGGAAGAAGTGATATTACTGTCATTTATGGACATCAGCAACTTCTGCCTTGGTTGCAGCAATTGTTCCGCAGATTAAAAACTACAACGGTTTATAATTACCATAAAAATGCGAATGCATTGTTTCTCCTTTTACTGCACCCACCTACATATCATGCACTTTTGCGACTGGGATAAAATGTGCATAAAGACGAATGCCACCCATTAACGTTCCATTAGATTTTTTAAATATTTGTGACGTTAAATCGCGTTTGGCATTGACTT
This sequence comes from Acanthoscelides obtectus, assembly GCA_963669975.1. Taxonomy (NCBI): domain Eukaryota; kingdom Metazoa; phylum Arthropoda; class Insecta; order Coleoptera; family Chrysomelidae; genus Acanthoscelides; species Acanthoscelides obtectus. The sequence goes on from CAVLJG010000005.1 coordinate 45,830,487, forward strand.
TCACATTGTGCGTGGATTTTTATATTTATGTGTCTCGAGACTGCCGCCTTATTTCCATCGCGTGGAGTGGCTGCAAGATAAGGTTAGCGATACAGTTACATAGAAGAATGCATTTAGAAGCCTACATGAGGTTCGTCAACACTTTTCTGTTAGCGTTTCTCATAACAGGCAAATTTTTCATTTGCTGTTAGACATCCTACATGGGACAGTGACAAGCAATGCTCTTCAGAATAAGAGTCCAAACTTCCATATACGAATGTGCTGTTGTCCAGCTACTACATGACTGTGTCCTTTTCTCTGTAACATCCGCCTCATGTTACAAAAAAGGCGTCAAGTAGGTAGTGGAAGAATAAATAGAATGGATCAATACATTAAAAAAATAATACATTGCATCGTTGTCAGTTTGATTTTAGATCGAAATGTTCAACAATCATTTGTTCTATTAGAAAAATTATGGACATAATAGTCGTGGCTTTGAGGCTGGTCAACATGTGTCTCCAAAGCTTTGGACAGCGTATCACTCGATTTATTACCAAGAAAGTTGAAAAGATATGGCTTTAAGCTATTCCATCTATATGAGTGAAAGCAGTGTGTTGTGGTAGACGGAGCTATACTCGATTTAGAGGACATTTGCTTTAGAGTGCCCCAGGGTTCAATCTTGGGCCCTTGCCTTTTTATAATATACTTAGAAACTCATTTCAACATATGTCAGGCGTGGCATAGGTTGATGGTACATCACTGATATCGGCAGACCGTAAAATAGTACTCGGAACAGAGCTACTTAGAATTTAGAAGTAGCAAACAAATGGTGCACTGCAAATTATCTAAAAATAAACGAAAGCAAGACTGGAAATATGATCTTATCCACTAGTATGGAAATATGATCTTATCCACTAGTAGGTTCTTAACGATGGGTGGAAATGCTAGAGTTCTTGGAGTAGTTTTAGATGACTCATTAAGTTGGATTCATCACACTGACCCGCTTGATGTAAAATTAAGTAAATCCCTTTTTCTTTTGCAGTAAATTGTAGAGATCACTTTCAGAATTTCGAAATAATGCCTGTTCCAACATTATTAACATAATTATGCCATTTTAATAGATATACATAAAAATATAAATACCCACTTCACAGGCTCTAACTTCCACAGTTATCAAACTAGATCATCTGATGACTTGAAGGCATACAAATTACTACTTTCGGTTTCAAAATAGAATTTCCAACGTTTTGATCTGTACAATCATCAACGAACAAGTATTCTTCAACTTAACGCAGTTCAGTTTAAACATATTTTATAGAAAATCATGACCGAAAATTGTTTTTATTCCGTAAGTGAATATTTTAGGTCAAAATGTTAGCAAGAAACGTATGTGTAATGTCGAATGTTCATATATCTATTTTACTACTATGTGGTTACCTCTACCTCTGCGATTTTCTGTGATCTTTTTTATATAAACGCCACTTTTGTGACATATCTATCTTGTAATTTGTTCATAAACAGATGAAATAGATACTGTCTGTCTATCTCTACACTTCCCAAGCAACGTCATAATTTTTTTGCTCCTAGCTACTCCGCCACTGGACTGTTTTTTAAACACTATGAAGCATTGGCGATCAAAATCCCGGCAGTACGACACAAGTTACAGACGGTCCAAGCATTAGCGGACTGACGGTCAGAGACATACCAACGGAAATGAGTGACAGTGGCCAGTACCATGGGAAGTAGGCCGGTAATGAAGGAAATAAGTCAGAATTTACATCACCTATTCCGCCAAAACCTGAATTCTCAGCCAGTTTTCTCAGTGTATGAAACAGTCAACTTCCTCGTGCAATTTAGTAGGATGAAGCAAGCATCCTATGGTTTTTTTCTAGTCGGAAAACGGCCTAACTGCATTCCGAGCAAGGGTATACGCATTTCTGAGCCTCGGCGAACTGGCGTTATTTTTACCTACAGCTACTTTAATTTAGATTACGTGATAAAGCAGACCTAATGGTTTACGATGAAAAGGTAATGAACTTGATAGTACACACAAAGGCTAGAGAGCAGCAATTAGTTTTTTATTGCATTTCGTACTACGGAGAATTTGACTCACATTACAGATGGGAATGCTAAAACGCAATGGACTACCAGTGACGTAGAGTTTGACGGGAAATGTAACACTAAATATCTCAACACTAATTCTCTCTAATGGAGTGGAAAATTACGTTAGCTCTTTATACAGAACAGACGGATCTTTTTCCGAAAAGAAAAGAAACTCGGCACGGGATAATACCAGGAAGGCAAAGGCATGCAGGTAACCCTTCGCTTAGAAGCTACATTTACAATTTTAAAGGCTTAATCATCTTAATGGCGGTATACCGGAGGATCTTCAACAGTGCACCAAGCGGACATATTTATATCATCCACCAATCAAGAAGCACTGAAGGCATTTCCGAGGCCAGGTTCACATTTATATCGGGAATGCACTACTGCTCTTTCCAATAAAGTCAACCATGGAAGTGTCGCAGGGCTCCGCTCTGTCCTAGGGCCGTTGCTTTGGAAAGCATGTTCTACGATGAGGTCCTTCGGTTGAAGACGCTGCCGGGAATCAGCCTGATAGGGTATGCTGACGACCTCGCGATCATAGTGACTAATAATGAGTGGGGAGCACTAGAAGCATAGGGAATTACGAGAATTACCACATATATTGAAGAAAATAGCCTGAAACTAGATCTTGAGAAAATGGAAGTGGTTATACTTTCTGGCAGGCAGAAGCCAAAATGCAATTAGGTATCTGGGTGAGTATCTCGACAAGGAGGTGGGTAATGATTGAACATATAAGACGCACCACTATAAACGAAGTCGTCGTATCTCTAATGTGGCTAATGTCATCTGATGGAGGCTCCAGTAGTGAGTGGCGCAGGATTTTGAAGGGATTGACAAACTCGACTGTAATGTACGGAGTTCTCATCTATATCAAGACCCTGAGTAAAAAGAAATATGGACAACTGATGATCCGAAGCTAGCTGTGCGTGTTATGTGCTTACAGAACGGTGTCGACCAATGCACTTCTGGTGGTGGCTGCTATCCTGCCATTAAATTTGCTGGGTGAGGAGCGAAATGCATTTTACTAGTGGGGCCGAGGCAAATGCTTGTTCCGAAAGTTGTTGTATTCAGTATACAGCTTCTTCCCGTTCAAATGATTGTACATGCGTTAAGGAATACCTCAGTACCGATTGCTGGGTGGCCGTACAAGTCCGCCAATGGTCCACTTTAGGTCTATTTAATATCATTAACATGTAAAAAGTAGGTTGTAGACAAGGACCAGTCGACCGAGGCGGTACCACCAGCTAGCTTTTCCCAGGGTGTCTTATAAATGTCCGCATGTTTCCACACCTAAGCTATGTAGTCGGTTATTTTCCAAAACAAAGAAATTAATGATGATGAATTCATCGAGCACTAAGAACGCCGGACGTAAACTCACTTCACTCTCGGAATGTCCGGGTGGAGGGTGGGTTCGAGGGAACAACATCGAAGATAAAATTTGTTTTTCGAACATCTGCGGGATTAACAGCAACATTGATGCTGTTCATCACTACCTGCGATCCAATCGTCCCGCCGTGCTTTTCTTGGCGGAGACAAAAATCTCAGGCTCTGCACCGATTAACCATCTTAACTTCCCAAACTACGAGGTGCACTCCAATCTGAGAAAGAACGGGGGCGTTGTGGCTTTTGTCCGCAGCAGCTTTTCCTGCTCCAGAGATATTTCTTTGGAATCAGGCAGGAAGGACATTTTGTGGCTTCGCCTCAACTCCAAAAGGTCACCCAAATTTATCTGCTGCCTTTATCGCTATCCCTCGGACCATAACTGGGATGGCCTACTCGAATACCTAGCCGTCCAGATCGACTTCCTGAACATCAATCACCTCGCTTCAGAGGTAGTTCTTCTCGGTGATTTCAATGCCCATAATGAGCTTTGGTTGGCCTCAAACAAGACCGATGCAGCAGGTCGTGCAGTCGAAGCGTTCGCTCTTACTCAAGGGCTGACCCAGCTGGTGACGAGCCCTACTTTTTTCCCCCGCGACTCGTCACACGCCAGTAGCCGGCTGGATGTCTTTCTGACCACGAATCCTGTCCCTTACAGCACTGCTATCCTGTCCCCCCTGGGTAAGTCAGACCACGGTGTTGTGGAGGTTAGGTTTCGGTGAGAATCCGCTGTGGCATCAGAAACTCGTACAGGTCGCAAATCTTGGCATTACGGACATGCCGACTGGGAGCGGCTCAGATACTTCTTCTCTAGCTTTCCTTGGAGAGATGTCTGTCTCACTGACGCGGATGCATCCGCTGTCTGTTCTTCGATAACCGAAATTATCCTCTTCGGAGTGGAGGAATAAATCCCTCACACAGTGAAAGTGTGTTTAAACCACGGTCCAACGGTTGGTTTAACAAATCCTGTGACACTGCTCATCACCAGAAGATCAAGGCACACTGAACCTTCTTACAAAACCCCACTGTACAGAACAGACAAGCCGACGTCGAGTCCAGAAACAAATATAATGAAGAGGTTCGCAATGCCAAAAACCACCACGATATAAAAGTTAGGCACAGGGTCATGTCGCAACGCAATGGCAGTCGGTATTTCTGGACGCTGGCCAAGCAGATTGAAAATAACTTCTCACACACTAGCCTTCCACCACTTACATGTCAGGATGGAACTATTGTATTCGACTCAAAGGCCAAGGTGGAAGTGCTAGCCAAGATCTTTGTTGCCAACTCCACCATGGACGTCCCCACAATGCTCAAGTGCCATCAATTCAAAAGGTTTCCTGCGCTATGCGGGAGATAACATTCAGGCATAAGACCGTAAGACGAGTGCTCTTGTCGCTCGACATCATCAAAGCTTCTGGTCCGGACTTAATTCCTGCCATTGTACGGAAGAGGTGTTCAGCGAAGCTTGCTCCAGATCTTTCGCGTCTCTTCCAGATATCTTATGAATCCGGCACCTGCCCAGAAAACTGGAAATTTGCTCATGCCCAACCCATCCCAAAAAAAGGCTCTAAGACCGACCCTTACAACTACAGGCCTATAGCTCTGCTTTCTGTTATAAGCAAGGTGATGGAGAGGTGCATAAATCGCGAGCTTCTGGACTACCTCGAAAATCACAGCTTGATTAGTGACAGGCAGTATGGTTTCTGGCACCAATGATCCACAGGGGACCTCCTAGCCTACGTCACGCAATTGTGGAGTAAACTCATCGAGTCTTATGGTGAGGCTCATGTCGTTGCTCTTGACATCACGAAAGCGTTCGATCAGCTGTGGCACGCTGAACTCTTAAGCAAACTTCTATCCTATGGCCTTCCAGAAAAGCTTTGCAGATGGGTGGCTGACTTTATCTCTGGCCGCAAGATATCCGTCGTCATTGACGGGTTCTCCTCTTCATTCCACAACGTCAACGCGGGTGTTCCCTAGGGATCGGTCTTGGCTCCGACAGTGTCTCTTACATATCAACGACCTCCTTTCCTGCACGATCAACCCATTCCACAGGTTCGCTGATGACAGCACTCTACATGCAGGAATTCAGAGTGACAAGCCGATCTCTGCCGCTGAGCTGGAAAGAAGAAGACTAGCGACGACTTCCTTTCTGACAAGAGACCTGGAAGCTATCACTGCTTGGGTACGCAGCAATCTTGTACAGTTCAATGCTTCCAAAACTCAGTACTGTACTTTGAAGAACAAAAAGCGTCCTAGCGCTCATCCGGTTTCGATGGATGGCCGAGTTCTGCCAATGAGCCATTCCTTTCGGCTGGTCGGGGTCCAGATCACCAAGGACCTGATCTGGTACGAACATATCTCGTCAATAGCAGCAGCCGCTGGGAAAAAGCTAGGCTATTTGTTTAGGGCTAAGAAGTACTTTTCTCCGCATGACGTTCTCACTCTATACAAGGCCCAGACTGATCGATGACTCTTCTCTAACAGACAGTTTCTGGACCCTTTCGCACCAGCGGGATGTCGGCGATCTAGCTCTTTTCTACCGGTACACCAACGGGCTTTGCTCCTCAGGGCTCTCTTCCATGATCCCGCCGCGTGATGTGCCTGCCAGGCAGACACGCCTGACTTTGGCGTCCCATCCTATCAGCAGATGTCAGGCTAACCACTCACTGAATGAATGGGCACATACGGGCCTGAGAAAAGTATGCCGGTTCTCGATGTGCGAGGCTTGACAGAGTTGAGATGGGAGGCAGAAGCTTGGCGGGTCCGTGTGGCTGGCTCAACGCGCGGCGGCACCATGGAGGAAAGCTCTATAGCGCAACGCCTGTTGACATAGCGGTAGATCCGCATATTGCAGTCTAGTGACGTTCGCGTAAAAGAGCATACCAACTTCAAGAACATTCAGTATAGAACCTAAAAGCACTTTATAGTCTCAGGAAAGAAACGTCACTGAGCATGGCGCCTGTACCACTCCAATACGTCCAGTGGTTCTCACGGAGTTCAAAATTGATCGTATCATTAGGATAATTAATTGCTTTAATCACGAAGCTGCTCATTAAGCAGATTTGCAATCATAAGCAAATAAAAATCCGCAGTACTTCGTAACGCATGAGAAGACGCAAGCTTTAGAGTAGTAACTTTTCTGAATGATTGTCGAATGATGTCATTAATTTTTTTGTAAACGCGATAAAACAGCGACTTTGACCACCTCCTGATAAAATGCGACCTTAAGGTCATATATTTTTCTATCAGGTGTTTCTAAGGAGTGTCATATAAATGGGTACTTCAAAACACCAATTATAGTCCAGGAAGTGGGTAATCTTTTCCTACAATTTTAGCACCTGAATTTTTTTTGTGATCTTAAATTATTGCTTCTTAATGATTAGTTCAACTTGGCTTTATGATAGGGCTGGAACATTTACAGCCAGTTTGAGAAAAGCGTTTGATCAAGAATCTCGAAAACCATCGATCCTATGTAGAAATATAGGGAGTTCAAATATTTATCATTTTACTTCCATGAAAATTTGTCGGTTAGGCAACAAATTACGAGAAATTTAATGGTAATACTACATGTGATGATATCTTCACTTGTAATGGGTAAACTAACAAGCTAAGCATATGCCGACTGTAAACATCTTTTATAGAGAATAAAATTTGCTACAAAAAAGATTCTCAACGTCTTTTCGACACGTTGATGGTGTGATGGTGATATATTTTCACCATTTTAGAGTGAATCCATTTTTTCAATGCGACGCGAAAGCATGGAAAATGTAATATTTTCGGATATCTTCTGTTGTCATGTAAAAGCGTCAGTCACCTCCTTCAGTATGTCTATTGGCCAGCCTCATTGGCCGTTGCAACGATTTTAATGGAGTGATTCTATAAATCAGCATTATCTACTACATCTCCTCTTCGATTAAAATCGCTGCTTACTCGCCAAACGACTGATGGCAGTGAGTGACTCATAATGACTCATAATGAAAATATCACGAATTATAAAAAAAATATTACCTTTTCCATACTTGCACGTGGTAGTAAAAAAATTATTAAAATGGTATCCTTAATCATAGATACAGATTATCAAAATATTTTCTCGCGAAATAATGTTGTTATGCATATTACGTGGACAACGTACGAAGCCTGCAGATTATGTCGCGCAACTGTTCTGATACAATTTTTCAACTTACCGCACAGGTATTATGTAAAAAACGTATAAAATTAAAAAAATAAACCTATAAAATGTCATCTTGCAGACTAGGTAGTTTTTAGGGTGCCAACAGTTATTCCACGTTTGTTCACTAGGATGGTTGTGACCGTCCATCTATGGAGGAATAGCTCAACTACACGCATTGTTGGTTGCATATGTTTTGTGAAACCGAGTAGTCTATAGGTTTCATCTCTGAGAAGGAAGTTGGTTGAATAGCAAGATCGCATTTGGATGACTGTGTGTATTGGTCTTCATGTGTACGAGTATATATCATATTTGCTGTGTGAGAAAATCATTACTGAATATGCTGTCAATGAAGTATATCTATTAGCTGTGCCCGACGGGTTATTTATATGTTGTCCTTTCTGAAGATAGGTTATGTTCAAAGTTATAAATTACGATTTTTTACATTTTTTTGTGTTTTCAAAATCTTTGAGGACAATTACGAGCAATCACCACCACGCCCGCCTTGTGTAATTGTTGTTAGCTTAGCATGTACGAGTATATGACTTGTAATTCGACAGTCTACAGTGAATACATTTATTTCTTATCTTCTCTCATTTTTGAATTACAGCAAATTTGCATATGTAATTTCCAGAATGAAGAAGAAAAGTAGATCCAACTAGTTTCTAGCTTTAAATCTCAAGTAATTGAATTTGAGACAAGAATACAATGGAATTATCATCAACACATATTATTAGCACACAAATCCACACTAAGCACCTATGCATTGCCATTACCTCCAGTAATGCCATATCTGAAGCAGATTTTACAACACATCAGAGCCAAACACTTCATAACTGAAGCCTCATGTCGATTAGGCAACACGTAGAACTACAAAACGAGTTCACCGTGTGTCGATCAGCCAGTGCTTACATCTCGTAGAAAAACCTACGTGATGTCAAAAAAAAAACCCAATATAATGTCAAAAAAAAATATATATATATAACGTCACTTTTCAAAATACGTGATAGCAACTTCAAGAACCATTAAGTTGCCCAAAAAATTTCAAATAATTTTTTTATAGCAAATTTTCTACAAAAAATGCTAGTGTTTTATACTCTTAGTTTCGCAGTTTAGCCATAAGATATATGCAGCAATATTTATGTACCTTTCAATTTAATTCCCTACAAAATTGTTATTATTACTTTTTTAACATAGGATCGACTGTTTTCAAGATTTTCGATCAAACGCGTATATCAAAATGGCGGGAAATGTTCCAGCCCTATCATGACGCCAATAGGAAACAATAATCAATCGATACCACCATAAAAATTCACTGTCGTCCAAATTGTAGGATTCTCTTATACAAAATCTCCCTGTTTCTTGGTATATTATAAGTATGTAGAACTGGCTGATATGACGTCTCCTTCATGTTCTATTCAACGTTTGTTGTTTTATTCGTCTGAAATATTACACTAACTGAACCTGGTGTGGAAATACGATCATAAATTCACTTAAAATTCATAATAACTGTCAAATAAATATGTATTTACGCGAATTACAAAAGAAAACCATTACAACACCTTTGTCTGCCGTTTCCGTGTAGAAAGGCATTTAACACAGTTATAGAAATACAGTTTTTCTTTGATTTATTGTGAGTGGTTTACGTTATTGGATTCGCCGATTTAAGTGGATCAGCTTGATAAATCTTCCAAGATGCAACAATTTCATGCCGATAGCTGGTCGCATTTTACAGTTATGTTAATTGATGATGATATTGCAATATTACTGCGCCAGCCATCTAACTGTCATAAGGTTAAGCAACTTTCCGGATCAATTTCTAGCCAATAATATATCATCTCCATTAGGCCAGGAAATTTTGATGAAGATTCTTATATCTCCAATATGTCAAACATTGCAGGAGAAAAATGTGCTACGGAATCGTTACTTAAAGCTATTTCATGATCAAAGATTCCATCTCGACCACATACAGGGTGTTCCATACTTAAGCGGAAATAGTAAAATGGTAGGTAGTCGCTGAGACCTTTTATACCTTTAAATAAAAGAGTTATAAATTCAGTTTTTATGGATATACAGGGCGATGTATCTAAGCACGCCGAATATTTGATATCGCATATCTTAAGAACTACTGAACCGATTCTGTACAATTTTTACCTAGGACTAATGTAAAATTAGACGGCCGGGCTTGATTTTTTTGTATTACACGAACTTTTTTGTATCATATCAAAATCGACACTGTTAAGTGATGCTAATTAGTCAGTAAAATAGATTGGTTGCACATCTTCATTCATATTGATTTAAATATATTATTTTTCTCAGTTTATGGGACAGAACTCAAAATTTTAAGCGTTGTCAACTTCATTTTATAAACATTTTACAAAATGATGCTTAGAATTGAACTTAAGCTTTTTATCGCTTTAAGTGCGACGCCCTGTAAGTTATACTTTGAATTTATTATGATTTCGTAGAAAAAGGTGCAAAAAATGATATTAATGAAAGGCGAAATTAATGTAATGCACTTTATTTACCTTTTTCGGTAAATGATTTGATGTTTTAATTCTACCGATATTGTACAACAACGTGCGTTTTGCTTGAAACATCATTTAATATACATAGCCTGGCTTCCACAAACGAAATGCTTCTAACCATGTCAGTTTTTGGAATGCCTTCAACAAACTGATTAATTGCTTGATTTTTCGACCACGCAAAATTTTTTTCAAATTGTTTAAGAGCCAGAAGTCACACATTGCCCAATTTGGCGAATAAGGTGGATGTTCTAACATTTTGATGTAACATTGGCGTAACCGTTCAATACATTGATGTTCAGTTAAACCGACTTTAAAGTCATAGTAAATCATAGCTCCGTAACTCTCTCGAGACAACTCCATGTTTCGTCTTATATTAATTTGTTTACACCACTTGCACTGTAAGACGCTTGCAAATGAACTGAATGCGGCGACTTACTAATAAAGGGCTGCCCTTTCTAGTAGTGCACTGTTGCCGGTCTTAACTAGTATAGTTAATGCGCATCTCAAAATATACAGCGAGCCCCTTATATTTAATTGTGTGCTGTACCATGTGAGCATTATGTAACTAAACCTAACTTAGGGTTATACTATATATACTACAGGTATATTAGGATTTTCTACATTTTCATCATAAATTCTAATTGGTCTGGATAGTCAAATTTAGTCCCTCAGTATAATAAAAAAAGAAGCCATGTTGTTGTGTATCATTTTAAGTCGTTAAGCCGAAAAAATAATATGCTGCATAACAATAATTTTCTCTTTTATGTATGTCCTGTGTTGCTCTGTTTTCTGTGAAATAATAAATTCAGAGTATAACATACAGGGTATTAACTGAATACAAGGAAATAAAAAAACTGAATCCGAAGCTGAAATGTTTAGTTCTCAAAACACCTCAAGTTCAATTTTAAAAACTATTTTGTAAATCGTCAATGAAGCCAAGTTTTGAAATTTTGTCTGTCTGTCACATACCCTGTCAAAATACTTTTAACTAAAGAAACAAAAGCAGCTCAATGATTCCATTTTTCTAACTAATTTGCACGACTTATTGGCTTTTTTGAATATAGTCAAACATTTCAATATTTAATGCTGATTTTGATAAAAAACAAGAAAGTGAGAAAATCGAGTCCGGCCTTGAATCTTTCAATTTTATGTCTAGCCTTCAGATCAGTTCAATGGTACCTAAGATATGCGATATTAAATATTGATGAGTCACTCTGTATATCCATAAAACGTTCATCTTCAGATATGAAAAGGTTTTGGTCCACACTGCCTATAATTCCATTATGTCTGCTTAAGTACGAAACACATATATACACGTAAGTAATTCAAGAAGTTCCAAGACAAGGGAGGGTAATCTTTGAAGCTGGACGTAGATAGCCCTAGTAAGGTTGGCGGGCATGTTTGGGGCAAATATATCAATTGCTGATCAGTTGTTCACGTCAAAACGTGCTGAAGTATCGTGAAATATAGGTTATTTTTTTAAACCTGTCTTTTCCACAACTTCTTCTGAGATTCGACCATCAACCACTCTAGCGCCAGCGGGTGCAAAACTGGATGTCGCTGTCACCCAAGAAGATCCTTAGAACATTCATAGGTTGTTAAGGTACGCATTATTTCATATTCAATTCTCAAACATTCATGATGAAAGATTTAATCGTATCATACTGGCCTTAGATACATATCATTTGTTGAATGAAATCAGTGTTGTTTACAAGCACTCCTTCAGGCACTGTGATTAATGAACGCAGCCTTAGACTGACATATGAAAATGACCCTGAAACAGATCCGTCCACATAAAACAAATACAGCATGCTGGGTAGACTTGTTACATATCTTGTATGCATATCTCATGATGCCATGTGAGCTATTACGGAACATATAGGCGAACTGGTCTTGATTATATGTAAAAATTAAGTTCAAAACACGGACATACAGAATAGAAATATAGTTTTTAGTTTTTGGAGTATCTTCTATTTTTCGCTGACTACAAAAGTAGGTTCACTTAGGCACGATGAATCTTCCACTTTCACTATCACACTATATAAACATATTCCTGTTTCCATGGCAGATGTAGGGCAAACGTGTGTGACTCATTATGTCTACCAGGTTCATGACGCCAAACATGCAACAATTGACAACCATTTACCGCATACAGGTTCCAACTTACAATATTCAACTGTTCAAAACAATGCCTGAAAATCAGCAAGAATCTCTGAAACTATGTGCCAGCGACTTTTTTTTGTCCGTAGTTCCGCCGCCACTGAATTAATGTTCTAAATCTACGGCTACCTAAAAGATGGAAGTGATGAACTCGCGATATTATTTGAACAAGTTCGCGTTTCTCATTTATGTCGGTTTGTCAGTCCCTGTCTGTTGTATATCAGTGCGTGAAGAGTAACGAGTCAATTTACTTGACGAAATATTCAGAGAACCATTATATGGGGTTGTCCAAAACGGACGCAGGAAAGTAAACGCATATTAAAACAAGAAAGATTGATATTCAAATCAAGTTGGGTACTTTATTTTGAAGGTTCATTTATACCATTTATGTATGAAAAATAATATCGCTCAAATGTTCACCACGACTGGATTTACAGACGTCCACGCGATGGTCGAAATTTTCAATGACATTTTGCAACATGGTCGGTTCTATGGCATTTATCTCGGCAATGATGTTGTTTTTGAGTTCTTGGAGGGTGGCTGGTTTATTGACGTAGACTTTTCTTTTCAAATATTCCCATAAAAAGAAGTCCAAGGGAGTCAAATCGCACGATCTTGGTGGCCATGGCCCATTTCCTCTGCGCGAAATCACGCGATCACCGAAGAAGGACTGCAATCGATGGATATTGACGTTGGTTGTGTGGCATGTTGCACCGTCTTGTTGGAAATAAACATCGTCCATATCCATTCCTTCAAGTTGCGGCAAAAAATAGTCCTCTATCATCACGTGATATCGCTCAGAATTGACGGTAACGGCGTCCCCGGCCGCATTTTCGAAAAAGTAAGGTCCGATGATGCCTTTTGACCACAATGCACACCACATAGTCACTTTTTGAGGATGCATCGGCTGCTCTTGATACTCACGGGGATTTTCGTTCGCTCAGATGCGGCAGATTTGCTTGTTTACCGTCCCATTCAAAGTGAAATGCGCTTCGTCGCTGAACAGGATTTTTGATGAAAAATTGGCATCAATTTGGCGGTGTTCAAGGAGCCAATCTGAGAACGTTCGACGCGAAAAATGTTCGGCTCGACGCAGCTCTTGCGTCAATTGGATCTTGTAGGCGTGTACATTCAAATTCTTGTGGAGAATGCGGAGCAAACTGGTTCTCGAAATGCCCAATTCTTGGGATCGACGCGTTGTTCATTGTTTCGGATCGTCTCTCACACTATCCTTCACAACAGCAATATTTTCCGGTGTGCGAACGCTCCTTGGCCGGCCAGAGCCTGGCAGATTTGCCACAGAACCTGTTGCCTCGAATTTACGCACCAGACGACCGATGGTTGTTTCGTTTGGGCGGTTGTTGCGACCGAAATGTTCACGAAGCGCGCGAAACGTGTTTTTTATTTTTGCACCATTTTTGTAGTGCTCTTAAATAACTTTAATGCGGTCTTCAATCGAATACGACTCCATAGCGATCAATGGTCAACATTCAACTAACAAAATGACATGTCGGTGACAGAAAACAAAGATGGCATCTATGTCAAATTGCGTCCCTATTGGACAACCCTTTATATTGAGTAACACCAACTAAAGGTTAGGCGAAATGGGTGGATCATAAGATTCAGAAAAAAAAATGTATAGATGTAAAAATAAGTCATCATTTACAAAAGCATCACAGTATGCCACAGTCGGTAGTGGCCTCCATGACGATGCAGCGTCGCAGCATCGCGCAGTGCATACAACGCCAACGGTTGCAAGTTATTTCGAATTATGAGCAGATTATACATTGAACGATTAGTAACAGAACGTCTTCGACTGATAAGAAATACTTAACATTCACAAACTCCTACCTCCAACAGCCTCCATTTCCTAATTTTTGACCCTACAAAATTTTTATCGAAAATGGTCAGGACCCTCTGAAACGTCAAAAAACGAAGTTTGAGCGACTGGGCCGAACTCCAAAAACTACACAGCTTTTTGTCCTTGGCATAGTGAAAATACAAATATATAACCGACAGACATATCGACGAAAATGGTTTTTCGTGATTTATATGTCATAATATCGAGAAACACAATTTCATTTTCGAAATTCTTTCGCCCAGTGACGTAGGAAGTAAAAATCTGAGACATGGACTAGTAAAACATCACTAGAACTATTCAGAGCCGCTGTCAATAAACTTGTGCAGGCCAGAATGATTACCAACGTCCACTGAGGATATGGTACTCGGAGAAAAAGATTCAATGTCTGTCAATGCTGACTATATAAACTTTGCTCTTGGTCAAGATTTTAAACAACAGCAGGTATGACATGCGTAGTATCTCAGATGCCTGAAAAAGTCAGGCAGATAAAAGAAAAAATAAAGAGAGAAGATATCTAGATTCCAGAATGGCTAATATTTCTACATCTTCTTAACGTTTCGTTCTCAGTGCGAGCCGCGGTCTTGTTTTGCAATGTTGTTCGACTATGCATGTGGCACTGTATAGCGTCAAGGCCATTTTCCCTTTACAGTATGTATAAGTAATAGTCATTAGACTTTTTTGAGAAGCTTAAAGAAACTGAGTTATATAGATTTTGGAACTTCCTGAGGTTAGTAGAACTGGGAAAAGTCTCCTCAGGTAGATTGTTCCATAGTCTCGATACTCCAGAGGCAATGTGGTGATCTCAATCTAGATGCCAGCAAATACCACTTTTCTAGTAGATTACTCGTAGATATCTTAGACTCTTTTAATTCACGTTCTTGCACCACCGCTGAATATACAAGAGTATTAACCAATAGCTTAGGTATCACTTCTCGCAGTGCTATCGATTACATTATTACAAATTTACCAGTTGATTCAACTGTGTGCGAAATTTCCAATCCAGTTTTATCCGACCATTTTACATAACTGCTGAAAATAATGTATACCCCTCGTACTAAAAATGAGGAAAAAGAAAAAGAAGTTGTTAGCACACGGAGGGATCTAAATAGCACAAGTATTGAATACGGACTTTAAACATTTATTAAGAACAGCCGATTGGTCAACTTATTTTAGACATAAATAATGCATTTAAGTACTTTGTTGAATGCGTGTTTGGATTTAACTTGCCCTAAAAGACATATTTCAAAAGTGATATTAAAAGAGCAAAAGGACAAAGGTTGGGTCAATGAAACTATTAAAACCGCAAAAATATTCAAAGCACAAAAAGACATTATTACTCGGAAAAATCTTGTAATGCAGACAATACAGTAAAGAAGGCGTGGAAAATAATCAATATAAAACTTGGCAGATCATCTTCTAAACAAAACAAGGACATACATAGAATGAAAGGGAAATCTAACAACAACTGAACAAGAAATTTACCGACTTTTTGCGCTCAACTCAAGGTCCTCTGGCTTTGATAATATTACTTTATATCTTTTAAATGAAATTCTCGGTTGTATTGGTATTTTTATTTAATAAATCTGTTGAGAGTGGTTGTTTTCCTAAGATCTTAAAACTTGCGATGATTAGACCTACCTTTATGTGAAAAAGGTGAACATGACAACGTTGACAACTATCGTCAAATATCATTATTGAGCAATACATCTAAACTACTAGAAAAAGTCATATATCACAGATTATACGATTTTGCTGAAAAATCTCATGTCCTGAATGTATGCCAACATGGATTTAGAGCTGAGAAATTCATCGAAACTGCAAGCTGTCATTTGCTTGAATATGTTTATTGCAGACTTGACGAAGGTGAATATGTAACATCATTACTTTTTGATCTATCTAAGGCATTCGACTCTATAGACAGCAACATACTTAAGCAAAAATTATATACTGTAGGTATTAGATACTTCTTCTTGAATTGTGTCATCTCTTACATGGAGGTCAGAAGTCTAAAAGTTAAAGTTGGAAGTACAACATCTGATATATATCCTGTTGAACATGGTGTACCTCAGGGAACTGTACTGGGACCACTGCTGTTCAATTTATACGTCAGTGATTTGCCCAGTTATATTTCAGAGGGATATATAAACATGTTTGCAGATGATACCACTGTACGTATCTGCAAAAAATGTCAATCACCTTGACTCCAAAATTTTAAGTGTATTCGATGGATTCTCTGCTTGGTGTCAAAGAAATCGGTTAATCTTAAATTGCAATAAAATTGCTGTTATCAATTTTAACATCCAACGTACAGTTGACGACTTGAATAATATGTATGGTCTTATTTTCATGAACTTGAATATAGGTCACGTATGTAAGAATTTAAGTAAAATATATTTTATCATTTTAAGATGTCCTAAATGAAAAAGCTCTTATTAATGTATATTATGGGTTGGCTTATAGCCAAATGTCTTATAACATTATGATATGGGGGAAATCTTCCGAAATTAATAGTGTTTGTTGCATAAAAAATGGATCAATTTTCGGAATGAAGCCACTTGACATCTGCAGAAAAATTTTTAAATCACGAGAAATTCTTACATTACACTGTATTTACTTTTTGAAATGTGTAACTTACGTTAAGAAGTTTAATAACCTGTTCCCAAATATTAATGCATATCATAACTGTAATACTTGACATCAAAATTTAAAGATCATCCATACATACAACACGACACATTTCAAAAAATCAACCTACTATAACTGTACCGAATTATACAATAAATTACCAGCTGAAATATAGAAAATTAGTAGTTATTAGCATCGAATGCATTTTAAAACATACGTCAGTATATGGAATGTACAACCTTAGTACATAAAGATGGAATTGCACATTTATAAGAATTGTTATATTTATCTTGATTTCTACTTATATTTTAATACATTTTATCAATATTATATAGCTTATTTATTTTATCTTTTTTTTCACCACATGTACTATTCCCGTACCTAAGTGGTTAATGAAGATAAAGATAATGGAGCGATCCTATCGGCTAGTTCTGGATGTAGGAAATTTGACACGGTTAGTATTAAATGCTGAAGTCAGGCGGGGCTGTCTGGTAGGCACATGCCGCCGTGGCATCGTGGAGGAGAGCTGAAGAGTGAAGCCCGTTGAAATAGCTGAAAGAGAGATAGACCGCTGACGGCCTGGCGGTATGAAAGGATCCCGAGACTGTCCATTAGAGAAGGGTCATCGATCACTCGGACATCCCTTCCTGCACAGAATCGAGTATGAATAATGTATTCGGGGCGGCGGCACCCCAAACATGAGAGCAGTACTCGGGGCTAGGGCTTATCTGCGCCTTGTACAGAGTGAGAAGGTTATGCAGAAAAAAGTAGGTACTTCTTAGCCCTAAACAAAGCTTTTTCCCAGCAGCTGCCGCTATTGACTAGACGTGTTCGTGCCTCATCAAGTGCTCGGTTATTTGGATTACGATCAGCTGAAATGAATGACTCTTTGGTAGAACTCGGCCACCCATCGAAACTAGATGAGCCCAAGTCGCTTGCGGTTAGTCAAGTTAGTGCTGTATTTTGGAAGCATCAAACTGTACGAAATTGTTGCATCTCTAAGCAGTGATGACCTCTAGGTCTCTCCTCGGTTAAGTCGATGCTAGTCTCATTTTCTATAGCTCACCGGCAGAGATCGGCTTGTCACTCTGAATTTTTTGATGTATACATGAAATCTTCATACTCATCTTAACAATTCTGTCGTAGCACATCCCATAAAGATATTTCACTTTTACTGTTTAGAAACTTTTACGTTGATTAGTTTTTGAACAATGGGCAATTCTTACCGTGCATGTTCGACGCGTGCGCTCGACCGTCGAGAATTTCTATAGACCATAAAATCGATGTGACGGTATTCGCAAATGCTGCGAAACGATTATCAAACATTTTTTTGTTGGCGTTTATAAAGAAGGAACTTATTTGAATAGATGAAAGCAACATCTCACATGAAAGTATTATCCCAATAAAAACCATTTAATACCGTCTAAAATTGAAACACAATCTACTTCGTTTGATATGTACTTTTATACTGCAGAAACTGTGAATATACATGGTGTTTTAAATTTGACTCTCGCCATTGGGATTTCGGAAACGGTAAGAGGTCGGTTAAATAGGGATTTATGTAACTTAAGACAATGGCACGCGGAAAATTTTCTCAATTAAGAGCATTTTCGGAGCTGATGAAAGGAACGGATTTTTTCAATATCGTAATTGTTTTTTCATGACTTTATTCGCGATGGTATTTCAAAATAAAAAGTAAATTAACATTGTCACTTTCTCTTCTTTCCAAATAGCCTAGCTTTTTCCCGGCAGCTGCCGCTATTGGCTAGATGTGTTCGCGTCGGATCAAGTTCTCGGTGATCTAGACTACGACCAGCCGAAACCGGATGAGCGCTAGGGCGCTTCTTGATAGTCAAAGTACAGTACTGAGTCGCCGCAATGCCTACGCGGCTACTTCGGCATATAAAACAAAAAGGATGGCTAGATAGGTTTGCTCAATCAGATACTGTTCAGGCTTTTTTGCAACGAATTTACAGCACAGCATTCACACGTACGATTCGGACTTGGACATCTGTAGCGCTACAAAAATGACCTAGTAAAGACAATACTGTGACGCGAACGTGATGCTATGCCCAAGAAATCAATAGTAAAAATTCTAATCCTTGTAGATCAGCGTCGTGTTGTTTTTTCTACGTGCGCTCAGTGAAAATACCGTTGGCGTATTGTTTTCACCGAGGAAAACGTCTAAATACCTCGAATAATATATGGTGAATAATAATAGAATGACTTGCGCTTCATTATAGGCATTTACATTTTGGTACAGTCAGTTTAGTTTTTGAAAAGTTGAGATCAACGCACTGACAATTCAGACAGTAGCCATTAATTTGAACTGCAGACTCAAGGATTACATTTTGGAATGTTAGAAGTTTAGGAACTAAGTTTAAACTTATAGAACGGGATGTTCTTTACCCAGAATAAATTCCGTTTTTAGTAGCTGAAATAGGTGCGAGAAGTAGCCTAAAAGAATTAAGGAAGAACTCGTTTTCTTTGATATACACAGTCCTTAAAATTCAGATTCTCCTTTACAGAGCGTATATGTTATATAAATAGCAACCAAACTTTTCTACCAAAGTCTTGAGATAGCCAAGATATTAGGTTCATTCTGAAACCCAACCCTGCATCTTACGTGAAAAGGTGCGATGTGAGTCAGTATCTAAATCAGGCACAGCAAGGTGTAGGTTAACCTAGTCTATTCAAATACTGGATTCGAAAAACTGAAATAGGCATCTTTCTATTACAATAGTGAAGTTACCGATTTGATGACATTTTACGCTGAGCGTCTTCAAGATGCTATTAATACTTCATGAGTGTATCGTTTTCCTGGATGTTTCTGTCGCAGTAGAAGACATACACTGACACGTATGTCGCAAATTTAGGAAGAAGTTAATAAACATGGGTTTTTGAATAGTACAGCAACTTCAAACAGAATTTAGAATGGAATAGAATAGAAAATTATTTATTTAGCTTTAAGCTGCTTCATACAATAGTAAATATTGATTACAGAAAGTGTGTTAAATTTACAAAATGGTCGCCATCTTAAACCAAAATAGTTTCTTTAGAGTGTCTCTTTGAAAATATTAACATGTTTTTACAGAAATACGCGGATTGTTGTACATTTTCAGACCTTCAACAAACATTGATTCTAAACCTTTATTAGAACTAAATCTTTGTGTATGGCAACCTTATTTTGGCATAATGTCGTACTCTTGCATTAAAGTTTTTTTTTAAATTGTTCAAAATAAGATGCCTAATTATTAATAATTTTGTATAAAATAATTAAATTTATCATTTTAATGATTTGGTGTGCGCTTAAATAAATTAATGTTTTTAGCATATCCTGTATAGGGGTATTCCTGCTAAAATTTAACACAATCCGCATAAAACTATTGAATAGAAATTGTAACCTATGTTTATCCTCATTGGTGTATGTAATCAAAAGTGATGAATATTAGGCGAGCAACATGTCACAGGGCAGTACCTGAAATTTTTTACTAAATGTATAGTGAGTTCTTCCAAACTTAGTATTTGGGAATGTAAAGTCTCAGCTTTCAGGGCACTCTGAATAATCGTGTTAGTCGACAAGACTCACTCCCCAAATTATTTTGAGGTACTTCTGGAATACTAAGAAAGGATTATTGGGGAGTTAACGTGTGTTCGGGCTCATTTTCCTTACATCCATCAGACTTTTTTTCTGAGTGTATGAAATCTTTCGCCTGACTGTAAGAAGGTACCGAAGTCAACTATGTCTTGGTTCAATGAGAGTCGTGCAATTTTAATCAATAACTCTGATGTTAAAAAAGTATCTCGTCCAGACAACTACAAAGCAGTGCAAGTGATATCATGTTGGCTTGGCAGACCTATAATACCATCTTAGTTCATTTTTTAAAAACCTACAGTTACTAAGCTATATCTTTATCTCAGTAATAGTAGCATCGGAAGCTAGTAGTGTTTACTCACGAATAGTAGGCTGCGTCGTCAGTTGCTTGTTTTTATGATACGGACGACCCGATTCTCTTATTTCTTATCAGTAACAGTTACGTTGTTTGAAGGAACTAGGCAGCGCTTTTTCACAGACATTTGGGTCAATTGTTTCTAGTGCAACGTCAACGTGTAAATGGACATAAATTACGACTGTTCTTGTTGCAGTTTTCGTTTTATGATTCGCTTCCTCCTACGAATTTTCATGAGCGTACTACATAGGGTTATCAATACATGATGTAGACTGAGCAGGATCGGTTTGATTTCCGCCTCTGCGACCATAACCAGTACTATATAACATTGTTCCATGCTTTTAGCAATCATAAGTACGGCATAGGTCTAGTCATTTTTATCTAGACGTCGGAAAGCAAACAATAGAAAATGGGTCTACTGAAAAACTTAATATTGTTTTAATTTTGGGTGTGTCATCTGCTGTACAAGTTTAGAATTAATAGTGCATTGAATAACATCATCAAAATCAACCGCCTAGGTCAGTGATTCCTAAAATGGTCCAGGTAGACTCCTAGGGATCCACGAGAGACTCAACGGGGATCTACCTTGACGTGAAAAAAAAATGAAGGGCTCCCAAGTTGTGAGTGGAGGTTCATGAGCATTTACCTCGTTTAGATAGTAAAGAACTAAAATGTTTTGTCAGATAATATTTTAAGAAGGCCTGCGACTGTCTCTCGTAAAAACTTGTATATATTCGATATTCAATACAAGATTCCAAACTTGTTACAGTATGAACGTCTTGACTACGATATTAAAATATATGTTCAAACTTTAAGTGTCCTACATGATGACATCAAGAACAGTTTTGACGACATTCTGATGATGAAACTAGCATGGATCACAGACTCATTTGATCAGATGGAACTGGCAAATGTGGTGTTACAATATGAGCTGCCCAAGCTTAGTACTAATGAGGAGCTACCGCTATGTCAATGGGCTTTGCTCCTCAGAGTTCTACTTCATGCTGCCGCTGCGTGATGAGCCTGCCAGACAAACCCGCCCGACTTCGGCCTCCCATCCTAACCGTGTCAAACTTCGTACACACAGAACTCGCTGATCTGACCGCTTACTTGTCCCTAGGGTGTCGGGATTGTGTAACAATCTGCCCGAAGAAGCTTCTCCCAGTTCTTCTAACTTTAGGCAGCTCAAAAATCAGATTAATTTAAGCTCCATATAACAGGTGCGGTGCCCCGATATTCAGGCTACTGCCTACGCGGCTGCTTTGGTATAAAAAAAGGAAGTTATGTGATCGACAAAATTCTCGAATTTACAATGTATTACTAAGTATGTGTCGTCGTAAGTTTTGTCTACTGCGCGGGAATCTGTCACTCACTTTTTTGGTCTATCGCCTGTAAGTTTCATGTCCTTGTGTATTTCAGTAATGACTGAATTGATTTTGCTTCAGATATCATAGCAATTTGTGGTTGGTAGATTCATCTGCAAAACTTCTGGAATTATAATGCTTTCAATATCTTGCAAAAACCTGCCTGTAAAAACTCAAAAGTAACCACGCAATTGAATTGGAATTGATCAGTTTTGCAGACAAAACTCCAGAAGTTAGCCGACATACCTGGAATACTCCCAAGAAGACTGGCCCTTAGAGTTTTATCTGAAAGATCAGTAATAGCATTTCTATTAGTAACCTGTCTGAATAGATAGAAGTTTTCTATGAAGTTATCATAGCATTTTTGTAAACTAGCTCATCTTTCCCTCTTTTTTCACTGTGAATTGCTAACTCAAAACAAGTTAGGAATAATGTAGTAAGTTGTAGTCACCGTTCTTGGCGGTTACATCATCAACGCCAGATGAAATAAGTAAGCAGATCGAATCTCCGTACCATGGGTGGATCTTAATTTTCGTAACTGAGGGAAACCGATTCAAAATTATTTACTAATCCTAATTCTCAAAAATCTTCTAATCTAGTACATAAGCATGGGTAGAATATGACACGCCATTTGATGATTAATATAAAATAACACATCTACGAGTATTTGCTAACTTGATGGAACATTTAACATTGGATGTGGATATGTGACAAACTTATGAGAGCTTAAGAAGAACCATCTTCAATAATAAAAATGTTCAATTCTTTCTGGAGTGAAATTCAACTAAATAAATTACTGCTAGATAAAAAAATATATTTTGATTATGATGCTCTTAAACTCGAGCTTTTAAATCTTGTCGCGTTAATAAACAGCACTCTTGTAACCTCCATATCTATCAAAATATTTAACAATCTACATTAAGGTGCACACATAGGGAATTAACAATTTTAAATTTTCAGAGTTGTTTCAATAAAAGGATTATTGGATTTCCTCATCGGAGTCATCTGAGCTTTCTCGCAAGTGAATGACTATATTAGTCTTCTCCCTGTTAAACACTTGATGCTTGTCCCATTCGTTTTTAATCAAGTCCTCGGTATGTTTCACACACTTGGCCCAAACTGTAGGAGTCGCTAGACCATTGTCCCAAACTTTCACAACTTCCTTGTCACCATAGCCATTTTCCCAATCTGACGATCATAGTACAGTTTCGCTATTCCCCAGACTAACTCAATAGGGTTGTATTGACAATGGTAAAATGATCATTTTCTCTTTGTAGATCCTTTGGGCTTGAAGTACCACAGCAAGAGGCTATAACCGGCCGCGTGGTTGTGGTAAGATGTCTCCTTGAAAATTCGAGGTCTTCTAGCCATTTTATACTACAATGTGTCGCTTGGCTCTTGTTGAGGACTTCGTGTGTAGATTTTTTCCCTCTCCATCTTCGTTTCTTCAGGTTACACCCATATCCGTATGTGTGGGCATGTGTATCTAGTTTTGTAGTTGCATATGTGCATGCATTTCGGGCCGGATGAAGCCAACCAGCAGAAATACGTATCGCTTGAGTTACCTATACTATTTTCTGCTCGAATCCACTTTCCTCCTTTTTGCGGATTTTGCCCATTATTTTCCTACTTTTTGTTATATATATATAATTGAGAAAAAATGGCAAAATACCAGTTTGTGCAATAGGTAGCCGCTACTGCGCCGCTAGTTCATTCCGCTCCTAATATAGGAAATAAAAAGACACCTACATAATGCCATAAAAACTGATATGTCACGTTTTACACAAGTTACGTAATGCGGGTGCCGGTATTACAGTGTATGTTTCGCTGTAACTGAGATTGACTGGAGGAATGGAATAAAATCATTAATATAAACCAAAAGTGATAATCTAGCAAAAAGGAGTACAATGCAATTATTGTGTTTTTTAATGAAGTGTAAAAAGACGTAACTGGCGCACCCACAAAATTCTTGTGTCACTGCATGATTTTTTAACGGAAATTACCCAAGAATTGATTACCCTTTACTTTTTCAAAGGCGCTTACTTACTGTTTTTTTAACACCCTGTGCATGTATGAATACATCCACATCACGCGACATCAAAGTGAAACATTCGCATAATTTTGATCGCATTCCACACACCTCCTCATATGCATGAGGTGCCCGTCAGACTAGCGCTGCTCTCATTACTCCTTCTAGATGGAATTGTATATATTATCTTAAGTAGCAAGTAGCGCCTGTAAGCAATATGCCTGCGTACATTCTCCATGCTGCCTTTTTTGCCATGCATTTTTACGATTAAAGAATTCCTATTGGCACTTGTCACTACTAACAAACACCTCTTCATGGTTTGTTCTGGGGTGCCGGTGAGCATCTTGTTGAGTGATAAAACTGAGAATGTTGTGTCTGTGAAGCATTCTCAAGTCCAAAACGTTAGTAAATTTCTTTCACCATCATAAACTGTTTCGGAATCTACTGGTAATGACTGATATACCAGTCGATTCGTGGAGATGCTACCACTTAAGCTAATGTTGACATTTGCTGCAATCAAATGAGATACATGCTATTGTATAGAAAAAATCTAGATTTATTGACAAAGTTTTTGAGTTGTTTAAAACATAAACGAAAGCAGTATGTTTAGTTTGTTGAGTGGCGAATAGATCATGTATTATACCTCCTCCAGAATCGTCAGCCTCTAGCGGTCACAGTGGTAGTATCAAACGCGAAACGAGATCTAACAGTAGTTGACTCTGATAATAGATGGCACTTTACGCTGTCTCACTTCGATGAAAAACATTCTGCCTATGCAGTTACAGTGTTGCGTGTTTAGTGGCGTTGGATTCTCTTTAGATAATACAATGCGTTTTCCAATAAGATTATGTAACATGATCGAGATGAATCATGGATTATTTTTTTTCAAAATTATATGCATAAACACGCGTCTTGCGTCATACGCCGCATTCCGGTACTTGTATTCGAGAGACGCGGTGGTGCTGTTTGCTTTCTCACAGCAATACATGTATGATAAGTGGCTCCTGAGGATCATACAACTGTGCTATATTTATCCTGTCCATGTTTGTTTATGAAGAATCTTTTTCCTAGTTTTTGTCGATGTGAGCAGAAAAATATAGATAGGTGTGCAAGAGACAAAATAGCAAATATATCGGATTAGTTTATAATTTTTTAAAAATGTTCAAGAGCTTTGACGCTTTCCGACAAAACGGAATAGCGTACCCGTAGATCTACTTTCTAGTTACAAATATACGTCGATGCATACATGGAAGAAATAAAGCGATTTTCAATTCTTTGCGATTATAGAGTTGACCGCTTCTTCATCGACGTTAGTGAGTTTTTCGACTTTCCACTTTTTGTCCGATATGCAAACGATACTTGATTATCTCAAAGTATGGTTCCCTTATCATCATTTTTCTAGTTACAAAAAGTTAGATTATCGTTATTAAATACAGAGACTTATCTTTTAGCTAAATACTGCAATCATCCATTAACATTGCTGAAGGGACAATATTTCTTCAGATTTGTGCACCTTGGACAAACATTTTGAATGCTGCAACAATTTATAGAAAAACTTTTTAGGAATTCTGATCGACAAGCACAAAGAAGCTAATGGTATAATTTTTATAGATAGCCTGCAAAAAGAGTCACGTACTTATATTCCGTCGAATGTTTTCAAATGGTAGATGATCTAGTAGATTCAGATTTTGTAAACAATAATTACATATAATAATAATTATGAGCTGAAATCCGGAGGTTGAGGGTTATAGGCAGTTGGAGAGAGTATATGAAAAAATGTTGATCTTAGTATACTGATACGCTCCCGACTCCGGTAATTCTATGCACCAATTAACCATGTTTCACACATCATAGATTTCCCTGTACATTGAAACTTAACTAAATGATAGAGAAATATTTTAAATCCCTGTACATACTCCTGTTATCTAAGCTCACCGCCCGGTGAACCGTTCCGGTTGACTAATTTATCCTTGCTGCAGGGCAAACACATATAGACTAAACACGAAATGAACGATACCTCGCTGCTGCGATGCCGCGCTGGCCGCTGCCGCGCAGATATCGAACAGTGGACAGTAACTGCTCGTAGGGTAGAGAAAGAATGTCTATGGACTAATTGTATGGGCCTGTTTGTTTGACTTAATCAGTTTAATTTCACTGTTGTACATGTTCGTAACTGACTTTTTTCTCAGAGGATTTAAATTTGCGCTGAATTTTTTACGAACTGACGACGACGTTGAATAGGAAGTGCAGGGTCATCCTACTTGATGAGGTCATCTTTCCAATCCTAAAAGTTAACTTCCAGTCTATAGTGGTTATTGATGGCTACTTAGGTATTCTCACAATTACTATGGAATCAAATTGATACTAGACTGGCTTATATATAAAACCTTTCGAGAAAAACGGCAGCTTTCAACCTATGCTACTTTGAAATTCAACTTGAAGATTTTCTATTTTCGAAAATTATGAGCTTGTTGATGAGTATCGGTCATCTATATTGTGCTTGAGTATACAAAATGATATATTTTCAGTTATTGCGAGATCTCCCACATCGTATACTGACTCACAAAATGTAGAATCAGTGATTACATGCGTGTCTAAAAGCAACACACATCTAATGAAGGCTGGTTATGTACGATCTTACATCGTCGATGCATCAGCAGTGTCTCTCCTGCTGAGACATGTCTGATGAACATTGAACGCGTGCATAACGAAACGAAACCTCGACATCTAACGGGACCACAGGCACTAATTCTCAATTTATTGACACTGTTAAATGCGAAGGACACCTACATATTTATGAGTCACACTATTTCCAAGATAATGCCTCGGAGGCATATATGATGTCACCAAAACAGTGATGTGGGTAGACACGAATTTATCCAGCTTTTTACTCGGAGAAAAATTGAGCATAGCGAATTATCGAAAGTTGGCACCGAGAAAATTTCATACAAGGTTCTAGTTCTGTGTTAGTCACAATACTGTTGTAGAAGAAATCTCAATATAAATAACTTACCTGCAACCAAATAAATGTCATAGAATAAATAATAGCTATGAATTGAGCATTATTTTGCCCAAGTACGGCTCAATAGCTGAGACATAAGAGGTTTCTGTTGTGATCTATCGTTGGAATCTTCATGAGAGCCGCGAGGTTTCTGTTGTGATCCATCGTTGAAATCTTCGTTTACTGCCGATGGGTCAATGGTGCTCAAACAACTTTTTTGAACAAATTACCAAAACTGTTCTTTTGCCCCCGGACAAGTTTTAGTTATTTTGGCTCGTTCTGGACAAATAAGGTTTTCACGAGCTTTTCTCTAAAGTTGATAGCTTTCGAGATATAGGAAGATAGGTAAGATTCATTTGACTACTAGGTATGTAAAGAATTAACGTATTAGATATTTCAGTTAAAAAAGAGAGACACTATTGAATCGAAAATGACATATAAGGCATATAACAAACATTCACGAATAGATACAAGCAAACTACAAAGCAGATCTGAGAGTATCAGCGTACTCACGGACTGAGTAGAATGCATTATTCTGTAGAAAAAGAGTTTATAGTAGTTTCAAAAGCACTATAGTGGGGTTGTTCCACTTTAGTTGGTAATAAATAGTATAGTTTTATCTTGAGAGAGTTTTTAGAGGACATATCTAGTAGACACATAGGAGCTGATTGCGTGCTAGATATATGAATGAATTCGAATTAAGTTGGTATTTGCCATTTTTTTATGAATCTCCAATAGTTGAGAATAGATAATTGTACAGTGACAGTAACGTCAACAATTTTAGGTTAATAAAATGTAGTCTAAAGTGATCACGATAACAGGATCCACAATTAAACAAACGTCCTCTTTCTGCAGTCTAAAAATGTTCATTGCCGAAGAAGTGTAACTATAGAAGAGTGTATACGAGAAGTATACTGTTTGAATGGGTGGTGCATTTAGAGATTTCCATAGTTTCCGGGTAATATATACAGTCCAAGACAATTCACTTTTCAATACCATCATATGTGGCTGAAAAATGAAGCCTTCTGTATATGGTTATGTCTATTATGTCCACATTATCTACTATATGATTTTGATTATTGTGTGCCGAAAACATTATTTTTTGTGTTATGCTATAACTCAATTTTAGCTCAGCCTGATTTACTTTCCACCATTTTTGCTCCTACCTATTTTAGATACACAAGTCCCATGATATATCAGTATGACACTCCGCTCCTCACAACAGCCTCCTCATATCTGAATCGCCATCCTCTGGATAAACACATTGTCTTCTCAATTTAAGATATGACTGGAGTAATTTCCCCGGAGTACCTGTTACATCATATTTGGACAAAGTTTCAACCAGAAGTTGGTGGAAGAGCCCTACTGGGATCACAAATAATGTTTGCTCCTCTCGATTATGCTTTAAGCGATTAATCAATAGAAGGGTTGCTAAATGGGTATTCTTCAAACCTGACAATATGTAATAACAAAAATTTCAATCTTATCAAAGTTCAAATATTCTTCAATCGGTCATTAAAAAAGTTTCAAAGCATTTTAGGGAGTATTATTATTGTAAGCTAGTCAAGCACAAGCTCAATACATATTCTGGGTGAGAGATGCAGCTGTCGGTTGGCGGGCCTAAGGCTCATAAGAACCTTTTTGTTCAAAATGATCCAAAACGCATCAAACTGTCCGGAGCGAAAAAATGCTTGGAATCCTTTTAAGAAATTGTTCGAACAATGGTTGACGAAATTTTGTGCCTGAAAACATGGTTATTTGTTAAAAGGGATCCTTCTTGAATAAGATCAAGTGAGTGAATGCTTATGCCTATTATCAGAGACTCTATGATTTTAAAACTCAATTTTTAAACTTAGTAGACACGTAGTAACGTGAAAACGAAATCTGTAACTTTATCGTGATTTGACACATATCAGTTATTGTATTAGAAAAATGTTGAAGTAATTACTTAAACTAGCAGGCAATGTGAAAAAATATGATGGATGCCCTTCTCAGACTTGAAAACAAACATACTAACACGTTAAAATTCAGGTACTTCCTCTCACGTACGACTTGGCGGTACATGGAAAGAGCAAACAAGATAGTTTTTTATCTTTAAACTCCGCTTGTGGATCGACACGGATGCCGCTAACGTAGTGCAAGAGCTGGCCTACCAATGTTTATTTTAGTTACATACAGAGTGAGTTCTTAGTGTGGACTAGATAGATAACTACGTTATTACGCATGGCTAAGAAAATCAATTATAAAAATTTTAGCTGTCAGTATGTTCCTTGCTTGAAAATACCTTCATCTCTACAAGGTGATTCATAACTACGTGGTGACCGTAATATGCGTGTTTTAAATAAAGAACTTAGTAATATAGCTTTCGTTCAACCGATCACAGACGGCCTACCATATACAGCTGTTTCGTTCAATTTTCACTCTTCCAGTGGTCGATTCTGGTAATAGATGGCAGTTTGCGCTTTCTTATTTCGTTACATAACCTTCAGTAAGCATTAATACACATATTCCTATTTCTTAGCTGGAGGCGTCATATCATAAAGCAGGTGGTACCTAGAACATAGATATTCCTGAGACGACCTTATTCGTCAACTAAACGAGGGATCCGGAATTTAGGACCAGCTCTCATACCATTTTCTTCGTGGTGAATCATGAACCAGGTGATGTCACCAGAGCTTCTCTGAGACGAGCCTCCCCATTAACAAAACGAACAGGTATTCGCGGTAGCGGCGCATCGTATAGAATTGGAATTAGCTTTTAGTGCTGCCAAACTGCATACAGGGTGTTGCATTCGCCATGGACTCACTTTTGTGTTGGGTTCTATACTGCTGTGCTAATCACAGAGGGAATATCTGAAGTTTTCGTTTTTTTTTTTTGTTATTGATATATGGAAAATCAGTGTAATTTTCTATACCCATTAGTTTTTTGATTATAACATAAAATAGTTTTCTTAGAATCGTATATTTTTGTTTTATATATCAGTACCAATGAATCAGAGGTTCAAACTTTGGACGCATAAAACATCGCCAAAAGAGAGAAAGATTCATTTTCCACCAAAAAATATCGTTTACATGCTTTTGGGTTCATAACGAATATGAGATCCATTTGTCAAAAACCAATGTGGCAGACATGTTTGCAAAAAAAATTCAGGATCGTGCTCAAATTCCAGTTTTGTATGATTTCCAGGTCGCTAATAAGGAATTTGATACCGAAAAAAATGTTTGGATTGCTCTTACCTCAGCTTTTTTGTGTTTTGAAGGTCACCGATAACTAATTTAGTATTGAGCTTTCTAAAATCAGAATAGCTGAGGCTGAAATGGAAATGAAACATTTTGAGTTTTTCGAAAGATCATACCCACTTGTTTCCTTTCCGTTTGTCTGTCTCCAAGACTATAGACCTACACTGCACTGATGAGGGCTAAAGAGCACGAAAAAACAGCCCTGTCTACGGTTAGTCATGGTTACAGAGACGGAGAAAACAAACATAGTCTGTGTCCTCTTATGCATATAGGGTATCCACAAAGTTAGGACCTTCCTTGACACGACGTATAGATCTTAAAATAATAAGCGTTTTTTCCAGTGGTATATATACACCAAAGTCTTAAAGTAACAGAGATATTAGGCTCCAAAGGTGAGAAGCAGGACGCACGTCAGTAGTCAACTCAGGCGCCGGCAGTGCAGGTAAACAAAGCATCTATTTACCAAAAAACCAACATGAAACACTCGTTCAGCAATATCGAACTTATCGGCATCATTTTGTTGGAGAGTTCCTGCAATGTGCCATCGACGCGTCACGAGTATGTTTTCCCAGACTTTACAATTCCAGCGCTAGATTTGTTTACCTTGTGTGAAGAGCTAAGGATCCAGTTCGTTTACATTAAGGTCGAGGTGGGCACAGTGGGAAACCTAGACAACCCCGAATGGTGCAAACTGAGGAAGGAGTATTGAATCTTATAGAAGAAAATCCTTCAACAAACACTAGGAAAGTGGCTAGACGAGTGTAAGTCTCCAAGACTAAAGTATGTCACTGTGCTTTACACTTGCCCTCCAAGCTGAGAATTTTCCTGCAAGAGTGTGTTTTGCGAGTGGCTGTTGCACCAACATGAATATAATCCGGAGTTGAAGTTGTAGTCCATATGTCACGGACGAGTCAACCTTCTCGAGTAACAGGGTGAATAGCTTCCGACATACTTATGTATGGTCAATTTGAAAATCCTCATGTAGTCCGTCGGTCATATTTTCAACAAACATGTTTGAGCTGGCATGGTAAATGAAATGCTCATTGGACCTATTATTCACCAGAATTGGCTGGATGGCTCAAAACACCCACACACCCAACACTTTATCATTAACCTTTTTACTTTTCCGCAACTGTTTCAACCAAACATTGACTTTTATATTTCAAGCGTAGTATGTTATGAAAAGGAAAGTCCCAACTTTCAGGACACCCTGTTTATGAAAAAAAGCTATTGCTGGCTTGCTTCGTGAATACCGTGTATTCCGGCTACTTGATGGGTCGACCATGATGGTGGTGCGACATTTATCTGCACATAGTGTAGGCATCGAGTAGTTAGAGGCGTAGCCTAAGGATTCAGGTTAAATCTTGGCAAAATTGGTAGGTAGCGATCGTCAGATCCCTCAACTACTTGCGCGCAATAAAAATGCCGGAACCAAGGTGGCGGACACGTTTGAAAAAAAATGTGTCGATTGTGCTCAAATTCGAGTGTCTAATGTTCTTGTGGTCGCTGATAACGAATTTGATATCATTTTTGCTGAAATCAAAATGGCGGAAGTTGAAGCCAAAACTGACATACCTATTTATTATCTGCGTATCTATGACTTACAAAAAATGATCAATGTAAGAGGAACAAATGTTATCAGAAGATAAATTATGCCTCTCTGTATCTGTGAGCCAAATCTGGAGTGGGACGCGAATCACTTTTTCTACTTTCGGTGAGAGAATAGTTCGGAGTTGCAAAATTCTATGGGTCCTTTCGTAAAAGTTATTTTTGATAGTTTGCTGACCTTGACACCGGAAGAAGGTGAGTAGTGACTGTGTTCTAAATACTCGTATGTAACATGTACAACTAGATATTAAAATCGTATGGCCCCAATAGGCTTTGTATTTTTTATTTTGATTGCCTATATCCGTTGATCTACTAATATATCTTATATTTTGGAAATAAATACATACATTTTGAAGATAATAAAGTATAAATGTACCGTAAGTGCGATAAAACATCAATTATAGGAAACAAAATGCGCGCACATTTGTAGCTTTCCATATTTTTCCAGCTACGGTATTTTTGTTATTGTAGTGACTTATAGCGGCCAATAAACAATAACCATAAAACCACTCCTACAATTATTTCCATCATGTAAAATGCTAGTTATTAACAAGAAACAGGGTCACAAGGCCCCGAAGATGACAGACAATCATCCTGTAAATGTTTACATAACAGTAAGTTCACGGACACACGACGTTCGATTGTTTTACAAATGATGCGCTAGCAAAGCCTTGTATGTGTGTTTTTAGGTAATTTTTAATTGAGGTAGCTTTCCCTGGATGTGATTCCGCAAAAACAAGTCCAGCAGTGCTCATTGGAATTAACAGTGTCAAGTGATTTATTAAGTGTATCAAGGACAGTTGTGCAACTATTCATTCTTAACTAGCGTATGAAGAAGACATACTTGCATTCTGATTTCTAGTTGATGAGTGCATCTGCAACCATTTGTTTCGCCGACTACAATCCCATAGTGTGCACTAACGATGAAATAGTAGATCGTAGCACATTTGGTTGATTTGGTTAATTTAATGAAACTTATTATGTGGCTGTCTGGTTGATAAACCTGCATGTTCCGCTAGCAATCAAAAAAAGCCACAGATGCAGAATTATAGAGTTACTAATGATTAGGCCACCTCGGGGGTCTCTTTTTTAAGGTACATCAAAAAATGACGATGGTGCATATATTATCCGTCTTCCAGGTATGCATCTCGCTACAATCCAGAGTGTTCCAGTAACATCCCGTACGGTCTTGAGTAAGCATTCCCGCTCCCAAAACATTTCCAGCCTCTCCAAAGTAAAAAGCGAGCATAAGATTTGTTGCTTTGAATGTACCTGACACGTTATAGCCCTGAACGCGAAAACTCACCCAGAACTCATGTCGCAACACGTCAATTGATATTATGCAATCTTCAATTCTTCCGTAATTTTATTTCTCGGCCAGTTCAATATAAAGATTGATGATTTGGTTTCAAGGGAGCTTACAAGTAATTCAACTAAGAAGTTCAACAGCGCGGTCTATTTCTAATAGACAGCTCAACCTTGTTGGGGGCCACTGAAGTGTTCAAAATTTGTATTTGGATAAAATGTGAATATTCCACTCATGATACTGATTCCGTCTGTCCGACCAATAGAAGGCCAATCGTGTTTCATGATTACTGGCAATTAACAGCACGGTCCAGGCTTGGTCTCTAGGTAAAATGACGAGCAGTAAAAGTATCCTGTATTGGAGGTATGAGGTTTATCGAAATACTACAACACAAAGTACCATCGCTATCAGAACCGACCACTGCGGGAGTGAACAGAGCTGCCTATTGGAACCAACAAATTCGAATAGATTAGATAGAGCTAAGCCTATATATGTTTACACTTTAGTGCTTACTTCTGACTGATTTGACCACCATTAGCTACCAAAGTCACAACATAATAATAATAATAATAATACTTACCTGTCTCAACTATTGAAAATGCAATAGGATGCTCAATCAATTTCGGTTTTTTATCAAATTATTGAGAAAACGGTTTGATATTAACGCGTTTCTTCAATTTCAGCAGCCACTAAAGAGTACCTGAATTATTTGTTGAAGACAAGGACGTTTCTTCGGTATCTAGTCCTATTCTGTAAAAGGCCCACATACTATCCGACCTGAAGTAGTGATCAGATATCTAGAGTGCTGCTGGCTTTGTTCATACTTGGTGCTGGCTAGATGTATGCTTTCTGATTTAACAAAAGATTTCACTCGTCTGAGGTGTTCTCCCTGATGCCACGATAATTGTGGTAGGTACTTACAAAACCAGTTGACATACACGATTTCATCATAGAATCCAATAAGGTATAAACTAATCCAGAATGTCAGTTTATATTATTTTCGTCAATACATGATGCATTGTTAGTAAACAAAAGTCATACAGTCCGTATTTAGCATTCGTATTTATCTGCGACTCATAATTCAGCGAAAAACGTTGAATACAGAAAAAGCACACATTCAAACATTAAACTACAGTTATGTAATGTCAGTAGGGCAAGTCGGTAGGTATGTAAATCAACTTCGAAGGAGTGGTCCACCAACACCAAGTCTGACATCGACATCACGAGCTCTTATATTATGTCAATAATGCGCTATAGACGCTAGTGGTTGAAGGTGTGCTTCGAGCTTCAGATGACACTTACTGCTTGTACTGCATTGCGCCTAAAATGGAAAACAGCGTCAAGTAGGTCGATTCTAAGGGCCGTATCGTCAGTCGTTCCTATAATTATAGGCCGCCGTTATGGCCTCCTAGATTTGTCTAGTGTTCCTGCTTTGTCAAAGATGAAAGAGTGCTGTACGAACAAATTTATAACTTTTGTATGAGTAACAATATTATTTCTGGTACTCAGTGTGGTTTCCGTGAAAATTTTGGTACATCAGTGGCTCTAACAAACGTACTCGATGACATCTTAAGAGCAAATA
Source organism: Acanthoscelides obtectus (assembly GCA_963669975.1). NCBI lineage: Eukaryota > Metazoa > Arthropoda > Insecta > Coleoptera > Chrysomelidae > Acanthoscelides > Acanthoscelides obtectus. The sequence continues at coordinate 45,865,379 of CAVLJG010000005.1, forward strand.
ATAAAAAGATGAGTTCAATTTTGGTACTTCTAGACTTTGAAAAGCTTTTGATACCATCAATCATGAATTGTTGGTAGCTAAACTTCGGTACTATGGTTTTAATAAGGAAGCATGTTTGCTTTTATAATCAGGAAGGTATCAATCGATTCTATCAAATGACACATTGTCAGACCAAGCGGAGATCATATCGGGAATTCCTCAGGGATCAATATTGGGCCCCTAGTTATTTTTAATTTATACATCTGATATCCTTACGTCTTTAAAGTTTTGTAAAGTTCAGGCCTTCACGGATGACACCCAGGTTTATTGTTTTTTTTTATATTGAGGATTACAAATATTACGAAAATTGTATAAATCAGGACATTAGCACCTTGAACAATCTCTCATTAGGTCACAAGTTAAAACTTAATCCGGAAAAATCGCATGTAATGATTTTTGGTAACAAATCTAAGACTGAGTTTTTGAAAGCTAATCTCAATATAATGACTAATAATTCAAAATTGAATTTTGTTGAAAGTACAAAAAATCTCGGTATAGTTTTATAAAAATCATTTTGTTCTCTAAAAGTTTTGTATAATAACAGACACATACTGTGAATCCCTAATTCTTTCCAATTACAATTATTGCGATTTTGTCTATGAGATTTGCTTAGATCAGGCAAGTAGAGGTCGTATTCAGAAGGTGCAAAATACGTGCCTCAGGTTTATCTATGGTCTGCGTAGGTTTGATCATAAAATATATCTCATTTGTATAAATAAATTAAATGGCTTAAAATGAATGAGCGTCGCACTCGCCATTTTTCTAGTTTTTTATTAAAAATTATAAACACTCCAGGTTCACCTGATTCTATAAGAGAACGCGTAATTTTCCGACATTCTGTTCATGATATAAATGTAAGATATTTAAAAAAATTAACTATGCCGCTTCATAGTAGTGCATTGTTTCACGGTTCATTCTCATACAATGCTGTTAAACAATTCAATTCAATTCCCCACCAGTTTCTTAATCTTTCTCTTTCAAGTTTCAAAATACAATAGGTATAAGAAATATTTGCTAAATCCAAAACAAAACAAACTTTTTATAGAATAGAGATTGAAGTTCATAATGTAGGTATATAAGTAGAAAAAATATGTCAAGCAAATTTTATAGTAACCAGTATCCAACTTTTATAGTGACCAGTATTAATTAATATCTTGTTGAAATTTTAATTTACTTTCAGCTAATTTAGTGTTAACACGGGTTTATTATTATTATTTTTTTTGTCTTATTTTGGTTCAGTAGAGTAGCTTAAAGCTAGACTTGCGCCAATACCTATTAGGCAATGTATTCTGTACTTTTTTTTTAAATTACTCTTGTAAAAAGATTTTGTTGTATTCAATAAAGTCATTTATTAATACTATTATTATTATTTTGTCACGGGGGGGGGGGGGGGGGATTTCTAGATTTCTATTGTTCCGTGTCAGCGTCCGCGCTCTCCTATTGTGATGTTTTTAAATTGTAGGAAATTTCAGGCTAATAAAACATCATATAAGTCAAAAGCATGAACAATTTGACGCAAATAGATATTTGTGCCATAACCTCAAAATAAAGCGCTGATACGGAACAGTAGAAAACTGTGAAAATCAAGGAGGTCATAAAGGAGTCCTACAATAACTGTAGGAACGACGGACAATACGGCCCTAAGCTTCCCACGCAACGCAGTCATCAGTTCATAAAGTATTATATCCAGCACAAGGTAGACCCTACCGAAATAAGACCTTATATCCTGAATAGAATATAGTTGCTATAGTTTCGTTTGTTTTACCAGAGACTAAGCCTTGACTATGCTGATGAGTTTCCAAAAAAAAAAACACGAAACAGCTATATGTGGTTGGTTGTCTTTGGTTGTACGGATGAAAGTAGCATGTTTAAGTTAGACCCTCTGAGAAAAAAGTTGGTTTCGAAGTTGTATAATAGAGTAATTAAACGGTTCAAGTCCGTCAAACAAGTATGTATAATTAGTCCGTAATATCATCTCTGTGCCCCTGTAGTAGCGTCGCCTCTCCCAAAAATCTGAAAGCATGGTGCGGCACTGGCAGAATTGCGCCTGTTAAGGGCAGCAGATGTCGGAACGCTTGCCGCAAGTTATAAGGGCAAATGTACAGGGCAATCTATGATGTATGAAATCGGTAGGGGTAGCACGTAACTTGAAAAAAAAATTATGCCGATTTTTTTGACATTATGCTGTTTTTTTCTGACATTATGTAGGTTATTCTACAATATATTAATTTAGCACTTAGTTGTACGTGTTGCCTAAACGTCATGAGGCTTGTTATCAATCTTTCTCTCTGATATGATGTAAAATCTCCTTCTGAGATGGCATTACTGGAGGTCTAAGCTGTAAGTCGTATGTGTTGATGATAATTACATTGGGTTCTTGTCTCAAATACTCTTAATTGAGATTCAAAGCTAGAAATTAGTTGCACATCCACTTCTTCTTATTCATTTTGGAAATTGCATATACAAATTTGTTGAATTTCAAAAATTAGAGAGATAAGAAATAATTGTAATCACTGTACACTGTCGAATTACAAGCCACATACATGCTAACAGTAATTACACACAACGCAGGCGCGGTGATGATTTCCCGTAATTCTCCTCAGCCTTTCGTAATTTATAACTTTGAACATAACCTCTCTTCAGAAAGCACAACATATAAATAACCCGTCATATTCGGCATAATTATTCAGTAATGATTTTCTCTCACAGCAAATATCACTGATTTTATGCACATGCAGATCAATACACATAATCAGCCAGATGCGATCTTGCTATTCAACCAACTCTCTTCCCACAGATAAAAACTATAGACGATCACCCAGCCTCACAAAACTATGCAACCAATAATGCGTAGTTTAGTTGAGTGATTCTTCCATAGATGGACGTTCACAACGATCCTAATGAGCAAACGTGGTATGACTGTTTGCGCCCGAAAAACTACCTAGTCTGCAAGTTGACATCTTATAGGTTTTTTGACATTTTATAGGTTTTTTACATGATACCCGGGCGGGTTTGGAAGTATATTGGAATTCTTAGACCAAACAATTTACAACCCCCACACCGCAATCTTTTTACCCTTTGATTTTTGTTCAAAAATGATCAGGATACTCATTTGCATCCTTTTTTTTGTTTTTGGCATTTTTCTTCGCCGCCACTAGATTGATTTTCTAAATCTGCAAAGCTTTTTCGTCCTTGGCATAGTAGTACCAATGTGAAAATTTCATCAAAATCCGACCGGTACTTTCCAGTTTAGAGACGGGTCAAGGATAAGCGGACTGACAGACAGACCGACATCCAAAAAACATAATATTTTTTGCGTAAAAGCTTGTTTCTATGTAAAGGCTCAAAATAGTTATTTGTATATCAAACGTGTTGGAACAGTTATGGAATTTTTGCTATACAGCTGTCTGTAGCAACGATCCAAGATAAGATCTCACATTGTCATCTTACAAAACATACTGGTATTAAGCTAATATAACAAGCGATTTTCCCCAGATAAAGAATGACATACGAAAATAAATTACATATAAGAAAGTGGAGATGATTCGAGATAGACAACGAAAATGAACAATAGAACGTTATTGAAAGTGCAAAACAATGCCAGTGAAATTTAAGACGAGATAACTAACATAGCAGATGTCTGAACGCTATTGTTTTTGTTTTGTTATATATGTTAATAGTTCGAAATATCATCAAGATGTGTACTTACAGTGCATGATTTAATGTCGTTATTTTGTTTCAGGTTTTTAACTAGTCGTCTGGAAGAGAGTGCGCAACTAACAAAGTCTGAGGTAACTTTTTGATGCAATTTTATAGTTGATTGACTAAGCGAAATAATCACAGACATTATAGGTGTTTTATTTACAGCTTGTGGATATACACGATGAGAACCTGATCCATCTAAATTAGAAAAATCACTATATTTTTAAACACGGAATTGTAATTTGCGCAATTAACCGAACCTGAGCCTTAATTTTGGTGCAAAATTTGCACTTTTGGAATCCTCTTTGTGGAAAGCATATATAGATACCTACCTTGGGTTTCAAATTCGACTGTCACCATTCGGAAACAGTGAGAGATACGAAGTCTTATAAATTGGGATAAAGTTGCGAATTCAGCTAATTGACAAAATGACACTTAAAATATTTCGCGACTTACAATATTTCTACCTCAGCCATAGATAAATATTCTTCAGTGCAAGGCGTGGATATCGGCTTAGCTATGACGAATATGTAATATGTTCACCAACCTGCCATGTCGTCAAGTCTTTTTGTCAGTTCCTTAATATTCTGTTGTAGAGAAGAAAATGTATCAATGCAAAACATAAAAAAGAATTCCGAAAAATTCTGATTTCTTCGCAGCCTAAATTGCTAAACATTCTCAATAAATTTTCTCATTCGCCTCTATTTAACCGACTTCGTACTTCTAACCATTCCCGAAATTCCAATATTGAGAGTTTGAAAGGAAGTAAGATTAACGGAAGAAGCAAGTCAGCTCAGTATGTTTCAAAGAAAACCAAAGTCGGACCCAAACATTAATATATCTTCTGTTCGCCACGTTTTTCTAATAAACGATGATTGTTATAATATTCCAGGAAATGTAACATCTAAATTTGAAAAAGCTTCCACTTACACAGCACATTGTTGAATAAATATTTAGAAGTTTTCCAAATTACTTCCAGTCATAACTTTAAAAAAGAGTTTAAGAAGGTGCTTGTTCAGTTACAAGCTTCTGAAGCTACATATTATTAGCTAGCGATTATATTGGTACCTCAATTTTGTCACACTGCTATACTCTATGTGAAATTAGAGATAAGACGAAGCTCATGATTGCATATAAAATAGTTTTAACTTGACTGATTCTCTTTGTAGGTGATGGTGAAAAATGGCAACGCCAATCCTCAGTGTCTTTTGGAGTGTCGTTTTTTATATTTATCTTTATTTTGTATAACTGCCACAATAATCATTATTATTCCTATTATTATTATCATCTACCAGACGGTATAGTGAACTTTCTCTGTATAAACGTCTATTATGCAACTGTGGACATTTGAAAATAATGGCGTACAGTCAAGCCTATATCGAGCAACACTGTCCCGAACAAATGATTGTAAAAGTCAGTCATTGATTAAGATTTCAAAATGTCCATTCAAAAGCGGTTCGTGGTAAGAAATTGTTACTGGCACCGTTTAAGGAGTAAGCAAGCTCTTTCTCGTCAACATCGTTAGTATTTTTGTTACGAGGTTATTTGACGTGCGGTTTCTTATGGTTGCAGTTGCACACATCATACAAAATGAAACGTATTAATTAAATTTTTATCGTACCACTATCTTAAAGGATACTTTTTATTAGTTTCACACGGCATTGGCACTCTAAGGTCTTTGGGAATTACTCATTCATTTATTTTTAGTCCAGATCCACATACGTGGTTTTTCCAAAATTTTACTTCCCCCTCCTGCTGTCCCCTTAAGAATGATACAATTTTCAGCTTTGGTATTCATTGCTTATGTTGTCCGTAGCAGCCACTAAGGTTTGACGTGTTTTTATGAGATAGGCGAGTTTCGTTTGTTTTAAGACATGGATCCAAGAATGTGTATTAAATTTTGCGTAAAAAATGAATTGTTAACAAAGGGCTACGGTGAGTCTGCAATGAACAAAACAAGAGTTTACGAGTAGTATAAGCATTTCCAAGATAGTCGTAAAGACGTCAAACATAATGAACACCCCGGACGCCCCAGAACATCAACAAGTTGTTGAATTTTGAACAAAAACAGTGGTGAATGGAAGTTGCTCACGAGTAACTAAATGAAGTCAGCGACGATACAGAATTACTGAAACGTGTTATGACATGTGACAAAACATGGCTTTATGGATATGCTGTCGAAACTAAGGCTGAATAGTCCCAGTGGAGGCATCCTGGCTCACCAAGACCGAAAAGGGCTCAACAAGTGTGGTCAAACGTGAAGGTTATGCTCGCTGTGTTCTTCGATTTTGGAATGGCATAGTTCATCATAAATTCTTGCTACCAGGTCAAACGGTCAATAAGGCCTTAAAAGTTCAACGCCGTTTGCGTAAAACAATAAAAAAAATACCCGGATTTGTGGAAAATCACTTTTTTCTGTTTCCAAAAATAAAGAGAACCTGAAAGGGCCGTCGTTTTACAAGTTATAGATGCCATTAATGGCGCATCACTAAAAGAGTTGAACGCTTTCCCAAAGATCAGGTTTGAGAAGTATCTCCAGGATTGCGACGATTACATAATATCTAATAGGGACTATTTTGGAGGCGATAACATTAATGTAGACGAATAAATACATAAAAAACAAAAATTCCCCTTATTATCTGAACACTCATTTTCGTCGATCTGTCTGTAGGTCTGTAATGTTCGCTAATCCTTGGCTCATTTATAACTTGGAAAACTCGGATTTGGATGAAATTTTCACACAAAGGTAATTACTACTGCAGGCTGTCCAGTGGGAAAGTTCTCTTTTTGATTTAAGAAAAAAAAATACAAACATAATGAAAAGAAAATATTTATAACTATCAACATATTCGTAAATTCGGCAGGTTTTATTTCTTAAATATCATTCCGTCCAAATGTTTGCCATCCCTTCGGACATGCTCTCTTACCTAAATTTCTTGGTATCAGTATATTTATACGTTCTCAACCCCGGTGATTCCATGCCCCTATTATCCATATTTCATCATAGATTTTCGCGTACAGTTGCCGTTAAAACTTAGAATGCTAGAGAAAAGCTTTCGATACGCGGGGCCTCCTTCTGCTTCCTGGGTTCACTGGCGGGCGTGCCGGTCTTGGTAAGTGTCTTGGCGAAACTACCGCTGTGCCGCGTCTGACGCGTCGTGCGATTAGCTATGAGGAGAAGTAACATTGCCTGAAGGTCGGTAATACCAGTGAAAAAGAGAAAGAATGTCTATTGACTAATTGTATGAGCCTGTTTGACGGACTCGATCCGTTTAACTTATCTGCTGTACATATTCATAACTAACTTTTTGCTCAGAGTTCAACTTTGGACACCTTTTTCTCGGTTTTACGCTATCTACAGGTACTCTCTATGGCAGTATAGTATCTGTTTGATAATTATTCTAGAAAATCTCAAGGCCATAAAAATCACCATGAAAATGAATCCAGTAATAGGCTGCAATGCCGAAGCCACCGTCACGTCTGGGTCCAACCTCTTGCTATTACTGGATAACGGTTATAAACAGGCAATACAAAAAAGTCGTTTCGTGTAGAGCTGAAAATTTTAATAGCTTTAATACCAGAGACGATGCATCTATCTATATGTACAGTAAATTGGCCGCTAGGTAATTTTTTTGTACTCAACTTGTATTGCACATCAAATGAACACTACACAAACATATGATTATTTATGTGTTAAAGTTACGCAGCATATTCTCATTATTTTTATAGCCGTGTGGTATCCAATGGTAACATTCTTTCTTTTTACTATACAGGGTCCTTACATTTCATGGGATATTAGAGATATTAGAGGAATGTACCCTGAACTGGAGTTCCCTAAAGTAGACCCTTGGTTTTATTGTTTCTATATTCTCAGAATATAATGTTACCAAGTGTAAATAGTAGCTTAGGTGCTGAAACTTTCATTATTATTCTTGAGTATTTGTAAGTCAGCCTTTATACCTATATATTTTCTCAAATGGCAAGACCCTTGGTTCATCTTTCTCGTGAAATTGTTTCAAACTTCGGTTTCTTCGGAGAGCGGAAGTCCAAACTTCAAGGACAAAATCTCTCCAAAGATGATCGACAATTTTTACTAACGGTCCGGTTTTGGCTCCAATTATCCAAATCAGGAGTATGTAGAGTTATTGGAAATGTTTTTTTTTCAGTAATAATTCTCAGTTATCCATACTAATATTATAAATGCGTATGTATGTTCTGTTTTCCCGCCAAAACGGCTAAACCGATTTTCATGAATTTTTGCCCAGATATAGACTAGACCATAGAGACGGGCATAGTGTGCCTCTTATTGCGAAAGTGAAACCTTAGAAGTTGAAATAGCGGGTAAAGGTGACTAATATTCTTTAAGTTAGGGATAACATGTGGATTTTTTATATTTGGTGGTTTGATATACTATAATGTAAATGAGTAGGTACAAAGAAATTTTGGAAGTTGCACCCCTAAGGGGAAGCTTAAGAGCTTTGAATATTTCAAATGAGGCCAGAATTGTGTTCGCGACCATTGATACCAATTCAATTTATAAATTCTTGAGATTCGGTTAACTTAAAACATTTATCGAAAATACGACGTTTCGGTGGTAGTCTAAATGCCATCTTCAGGCACATGTGAGTTTTTAGAGTAGAGTCGTTGACCTACACCCAAAATAACAACATCTGTTTGGTAGATACGTAATTATTCTTGCAAACTATTCTATAAATTCACATTACGCCTGAAGATGGCGTTTAAAGTTGCAGAAGCGTCGTATTTTTAATAAATAAGGAATTTATAATTTGAGTTAGGCCAGAAGTAGGGGTATACATATATGTTTTGTCCATAATGTCATCTTTAAAATAATAAACAAAAACAAAAAAATCCAGAAATTTTATCCCTGAGATTGTGTAGGTAGGGGTTGAATATTTCTGTGGGGAACCTTATCACTTTTCAAGCTAAGTTTATAGAAATGTATGTGAAAACACGAAAATTAGCTGGGTAGTACTTTATGTACTGAATATGTCAGCTCAAGACGGGTTTTGTGGCAGGGCTGCATTAAATGCCATTAAACACAAAAACTCGAAGAGTATTTGCTCTATACATATAAAATGGAAGGGAGGCAGTTTATGGATAGGACACGTCAGCTACGAAATGATTTTGAGGCAGAATTAGATTAAGGGGTGATGAGGACAGATATTTATGAAAGCGAAAATATCCTCGTTAATTACGGAATTTCGGAAACAATTTGACCTATGAACATGACATTCGGTAAATAGCAGATTACAGGCAGGAAATGTCAGTTGATGATGAATCTTGCGTCAGGGTTGGATTAAGCAGAGCTGAGGATAGATACATAATAGCGAAATTAGCAATACTGATACTCTTTAGAGTAGACGTGAACTAAAAAAGGATATTGTGACAAAGAAGAAAAGGGGGCTCAAGAACTGTTATAATTTGATACATATATGATACATAACTATAGACTAGGCAACGCAAAATTAAATTTCATTTATGTTTTAAAATTTCAACAATTTTAAGCAAATGAAATTGCGGGTAACAGCTAGTACCTTATAGAAGTGTAAAGTAACTGCTTTGTAGTTTTTCGTTAAATAAGTTGCCATTTGGGAGTTTTCTCTCGGGCGCTTGCGTCTTATACCTACTACTGTTAGATTGTAGGCGTGAGATAACGTTACACTTTCATTAAATTCACCGCCTCCTTTCTAGATAACACCGACGAAGCAACGCCTCGAAGAAGTGAACGTTTCATGCTGCATTCTGTAATTTTTTGCCGCATGGCAGGAATTTGCGTGGACGAACCTAGCGGCATGGCGCGGCAACGTTGACGGAAACGTGATCTACCATTCCACTCCTCCCTGTAATTATTAACTCCTTCAGTACTAAATGCTCCGACGTGATTTGTGGAAGAGGCCAAAGGTTGGGTTGGATGTAATTGTGGATCTTGACATGAGGACTGGAAATTTACTTACTGAATTACTGTGAAACCACAACGCACTGACATCACAGATTATTAGCTACAATATACTTTGAAGTTGAGTCATTAATTTTTAGATAATGATTGTAGAAGGAAGATAAACCAAAATATGTGTGTAAAAATAAAAAAAATTAAAAAAGAATGTTACCTTGTTTTATAAAGTATCTTCCCGACAAGTATTTCAGTGCGGACCTGTATTTGATCGTGCGGTCTTGGAGCACCGGCATGCCCTCCCCAGTGAGGTCTTGAGTCACCTGATTCACGAGCCCTTTGTACTACATTAACAAAGGCACGAGGGGTTGGTTGCACTCGATTGGGAAACCGATCCGCATAAATCCGTGATGCCGCGGCAGCATTTTGTAAAGACTAACCCCCGTAAATAAGAATCATGTCCACAAGTTCAGCATTTTCGTAAACATGTGCCATTTTTTATTTCGTTTGAGCCACGCAACAAACACCACTATTCACTCACGCGTTACCGACTGACACTTTGACTGAATGCAACTGAATAAAATTGTAGTAAAAACATCGTGATAAGCGTTTCAAATTCTTTCGCTTTTTTGTTTCCGATGCCATGAACCGATAAGGCGGATTATATCCGTTGTTTCCAAACACGAGCACATAATATTATTATTGAGACAGGGCGGTACTCAAACTTCTAAAGGGCTATAACTTTGTTACTTTAATTTTATAGGAAAAATCTTAAAGGAAAAACACATTTCTTTTGATCAGATCTACTCACTGTTAAACGATTGCGCGCAACACTAACCCCATAAAAAAGAAACGAAAACGACGATTGTTCACAGGATTCTTGCCAGTGACGCTTGCGTCCGCTGTTATCCATGGGTTGCATTATATTTATAATAGAATGTATAACGGTAACTTAAAAAATCTGTATTCTTCATAGGAATTATTGATCAAAACATGCAGTTTCCAAGTTCTAAACCACTTTTATTCTATAAAATAACATACAAGTATAATAAGATGCACGGAAGTAAATACATGACATTTAAAACTGTCGTCAAGTGGATTACTGGGCACGTATATGTACAATCTGTTGCGTTCCACGTAATGCCGTCATCAGATTATGTTCGTCTAACCAAAAATTTTGAATCAAAGCCACTTTTAGATTCCATAGTTTGCAATATGTTCAAAAGCATCGTCAAATAGATTAACATAATAATTATTCGAAGATATTTAGTTCAGTAACATCTGAAATATAAAATCAACATTCTTGATGTCATTATTTAACATAATAAAAATAACGAAAAGCACGACAAATTATACTTGCTTATTAAAACTAGTAACACACCTTGGCGCTTCAAAAAAAAAAAAAAATATTTATATATCTCCCTCTCGTGTCAGTTGCGTAGCCTATGCCTCCAGTATGCTCCAGCACCGTGGCCGTGTACATACTGAGCGGTAATTGCTTTTGTGAATAACCTGGGTACTATTTTAAAATTAAATCTAAATACTTCTCCCTAATCTTTGACAATTCTTTTCACAAGTATTTGAAAAAATAAGTTATCCTGCACCATCTGAGGATGAGGAGTAGCATCTATAGAATAAACAAATCATAACCTATAGGGAATATTTCAAATGAAACTGTCTGATACCGTTAGTGTTCGGGGCAATCAATCATCAGATCTCACCAAAGCAGGGCACAAAGTCATGTATATATTACTTACATCTCCTGACTAATGTTAGGTATCCCACGTATAGAATTGCGCTAGAGCAATTCCAAGCACAACGAATACGTTTTTCCACAGATTGGAAGCCAGTAAGTCATCGTTTATGTATATCCATTTGGCTTCATCTGTATCTCATCTAAGTTACCAATTCTGGCCTAATATGTCTGTAGTTGGTTTGAATGGCCCCTGGTAGTTCGAAATTTAGATAACATCATAAAAACAGTTCGCGCTGGATTTGCCAATGTCAGTCCCTGACAAAAACGTAGCAAAAATCTTGAACACTGCTTGCTGCTTGTAACGTAACAAAATTTGGATCCGAAGTAGGAATATCCACATCCACTCCGTTTCAGAGATATTATACTAAATACATGTCTAGTGTCAGAAAGATAATCGATTTTTCCAGAAATTTTCCATTATTCGGGAAACTGCATGCTTTTCTATATACGGTGTTCCGCATTGAAATGGACAAATTGAGATGGTAGGTATTACGGACCGATACCTTTTGACATCTAAAAAATAAAGAAGTTCTAAATCAGTTTTTCCGGATATATTTATCCAAACTCGCCAAATCTCAAATTTGTTGGAACACAAAGCTACCTAGGAGTAACGTAAAATCTACACGATTGTATGCATTATATACGTATTATTTACATTGGCTACATCGAAACGTAAACAATCAAGCTATACGCGTAATCGCCCATCACTAATTTTAATAAGCTTATAACTGATTTCGATGTTTCTCGGACGATTTGTGAGCCCACTGAAAGCAACCAAGTGATAATCTATTCAAGTTTTAATAGCCGTTTGGAACGGTTTCTCATGACACTGGCACAATTTTTGCATGTAACTACTGTGAACTTTCCTCAGTTGTGAAAGGTCGGAGTAAAACGGTAGCCGCAAAACGAAACCTACTAATTACTAAATGGTGTTTTTATTAACACAATTTGTAACCTTCTATGCACGCATTGTGAAACAATGACCCGTGCTTGAATGCTTGTTACTATTGGTTTTCACCTCAGCATTTGGAAAATACATATAGCGGTTTTGCATGCGAGACGTTCTAAATTCTTTAGGAATAGTATTTAGATCATGAGGTAAAAGATTGGAGAACCTCAAAATTATACAAAGTCACACTTGCCTCGTCTGAAGTTTTATATTATATTTCATGTGGCTGCTTTAATACTTCTGCAGTTAAAATAATTAAACAGCGCTTTTCAGAAAGGTTTCTATAGTTCGAGGTGATAAAACTGAACCACAAATATTATATGTCAAAGTCAAAGCAACAGTTGCGCCCACCCGCCATTTTGAAATATTTCTTGTAATAGGATAGCGAGTCTTTCTGAAGCTTAGGATGAGTGCTTTATGACCCTAGAATGTAAAACAACTATCCTTTAATACGTCGGAGTGATAGGTTGTCAAATTTAAGTGATTTTGTACACTGAATCGCCTTTACCTCAGCAACCAATCATTTTTCAACACACCAAATTTCAGCTTGCAAATTTGATCTGTTCAAAAACTAAGTATGGAGAGGATCTTTTCAAAAAGCACTACTGTGCTATCTTTATAGTAGGTTAGATCTTCCCCTAACTTTCAGATCTTATTATGACTACCTATATTTCCTCTAGTACATTGCCTTTCCTTAGAAAGTCACTCAGATTATTGGAAGAAATAGTTTCTAAATCTTCAGCTTGAGCTGTTGCACTCTTAAGGAAATGGTATCTGACTGTGCCTATTCTTAGGTGCTTACACAGAGTGTGCTTCACTATTATGCAGTGGTGTAATTTGCAATGACCTGTGTTCCGTGTCCCGCTAGAGGCTTTTTTCTATTTGGCTGTTTAGAGCCTCCTTCTTTCCAAATGTTCAGGTGCTAAATTGCTATTTTAATTAGTATGGTTTGTTGCGCATCCCTTTTTATCAATATTATAGTAAGGTGGTTAAACATAAGATATGGATGGCATATAGATAGATTATAGTCTGCCATAGCACATAAGCTACCTTTTATCTCGAGAAATAACTTTGAATTACAGCCCAGACACTTAATGGAATTTGGCATAAGGTGTCTGGAGCGGAAGCGTTCAGTTGCTGGTCCGACTGAAATAAGTTAGGTTATATAAATAAGGTTTTTGTATCGTGCTTTTTCTGCGTTGCGAAATTCGTCTTCTTAACGTGATCCTCTTGATTTAGATTTGTTTAGTGTTTTGTTTTAGTTCAACTACAATACTTTGAATAAATAGTTATTGGGATATTTGACATACACTCTTTAATGCTGCTATACAAAAACGTGGTTGTTTATCCAGTCTGTCAGCGTCATGTCTCAATTACAGAACGGAGAGACGTAAAAATTTGTATACTTACTAATTGATACCCGAGGAAGATTTTAGGCATGGTTTTATCCGCAGGGTCATAATCGATTTTGCAATGGGCTATGATGGCAAGTACTAAAATCCCCACCGACAGCGTCAAGTCGGCAACAGCGTGGTATGCCATCGCCCCCCTCAAACTGTGACTGTCAAGCGATACCAATGTGACTTCGTACGCTTGAAACTGCTACTAACACAAAACATTGCTTTTAAGTAATGCTATGTATGAACTTCCTATCATGTATTTTCATTAGTAAATTGACAATCAACTTGCATGCTTAGGAAATTTGGTCACTTTATTAGTGGCACCATCTACACGTTCCGCGGGTAAAGCCTCGGAGAAGAATGCTAGTATTAGATTATATTCGCGTCTTATGGTCCACCAAGAACTTCATTTAATAGAGGTATATTTACACTTTGATCCACGACTTTAGGTCATTAATCCTGTACGTACAGCTGTCACTGTGTAACATTTACTATTTATACGAATTACAACACAATAACGCAGTAAAATGTCATTCCCTTAAATGGCAAACTCGATTGACTTTTGCGGTTTTCTGATTTTCCAACCTAACAATTCATTACTCCAAACAGGTCAGTCTAATTGCAACTTATGCATCGACCTTCACATGCTTCGACGATTATTAAAAGTGAACTTTGCTGCACTCTTGGATAGCACGTTTAATTTTAACAAATGACTATTATTAGTTATTATTAAATTATGGCGGCGGTAATGATCGCTTATGTGGTTTATGCAACCAGCGACGTATGTACAAGTAATGCTGAAATTGGCACTCAACTTTTGTTTTCACGATTACATTGAGGCTTATGGAACAAAGATAAAAAAAGATCATCCATCAAAGTAACCAATCCCGATTTAAATAATATTAATCTTGCAGTTTTGCTGAAGTTCGTGTATTTCAAGTAATTTATTAGGTTTGATCTTAATTTGTCATTATACATTATAAGCGGCAAGTAATTGATTTGTGAATGTTAATATGGAGTAATAATATAAGACGCTTCAATATCGGCATATTATACGCAAAAGCTGTCGAAAGCTTGGCAATAATAGAAAATATTCTAATAATGTTGTGTTAAGATATTTCTTGATCATCTGGACTCATATTTAAAAGAAGGGAGCAAAATTTATTCATCTCATTGCTTTGTGGGAGACATTAATATACAGTAAATTTACATGATAATAGTGAAACAACCAATAATTATTTTAAATATATTATACCAGAATTCACAGTTCCAGTCAAACATGCACTGACCATATTTTCGTAAAAGATGTACCAATGAACTAACTACAAATATGTACTAGTCTCCAATACATCACTGATGATTTCCCAAACATATTGCAAATTATATCACCAGAAGTTACTAATCCTAACAGAAACTGTAACATCAACAGATATTAAGACAAAAAAGAGTTAACCAATTTATCTAGACAAGAGACCTGGTTGAAAGTTTATGACGATGAATCATTAGAAATTGCTACCAATACGTCCGTAGACAGTGTGCAGAATATAGTATACTTTACTATATGGACCTTTCAAATGAGCTATTGCTTGATTCCGTTGTCATTTAAAATTTTTAAGGGGGTGTCCCTGGGGGCAGATAGTGAAAGGGGGTGAAGTAGTTTTTGGTTAAAAAGTTGTCTCCCTTGACAAATCTTTTGACCTGTCTCGACGTTTTTTCTTTTAATAAGTGGTTTTAGGTAAATCCGCGGTGGGAAGTTTTCAAATCAACAGCCTGAATATAAATGAAAGTACAAATGATGTAAGAATAAAAAGAGATAATAGGAAAAGAAAACAATGAATTAATAATAAAATAATTCATCTGGTGAACCTCAAAAATGAAATGTTCAATCTAATGAAAAAATGTCCCTCACCTGAAAACATAGATAATTATAAAAAATGCAAACTTGATGCGGAAATAAAAAATAGTGATAAATCGGCGGCTAACAACTATAGGCCTATATCACTTTGATCCATATTTGCTGAAATACTCGATAAAATATTCAAAGAAAGGCTTGTGAGCTATCTAAAGAAGAACCACATACTATGTAATGATGATGAGATGAGCGAAATTAAGGAAGTAGAGTTTGGAGCTCCTCAAGGTACGGTGCTTGGACCTGTACTTTTCATCATATACTTGACAGACCTTTAAGGCAGTCATTGGTTGGAAATATAGTTAGTTTTGCTGAGGATACTGCGGTACTTTATGGCACTACTAGTCGGGATGGAGCAAAATCGTTTGTGGAACTAGATTTTGTGAATATCAAGCACTGGTTTCATAGCATTAAACTGACAATTAACTACAGCAAAACGAACTTTATCTGTTTTTGAATCGATGCAAAGAATAAAGTATCTTGGAGCATATATTGCCGCTCATCTCAGCTGGGATGCCCACATTGAGTATACGATAGGAAAGTTGCGCATTCTGTAGATATTTCAGTAAATTGGATATTTCACAGCTCCGTATCTTATATTACGACATAGCTCAAAGTCATCTCAGCTACGGCATTATTGATTGAAGAGCTGCAAATATCGCGTATGTTCGAAACTTGGAAATCATCCAAACATCCATCATAAAGACGATGTTTAAGAAGCCAAAGCTATGTCCAACAAAGTTATTGTTTCTCGAATCAAATATTTTTTATGCTTGTCAACTACATGTATACTTATACACGATAATGGTAAACACTCATTCTAACAGAAACAACATGAGAAAAAATGTTGTACAAATCTCAAGACTAGAAAAAAGGTCCTATACCTTTCTGGGACCTAGGTGTTATAATAAGCACCCTGAAGGATTACAACAGAGAAGCTCACTTGGACTATTTAAGAAGAAACTAAAACAATGGATAATGACTTTACCAAGGTATCATACACATCAAATTACTAATTTAAAAAATAGTTGAAAAACCAAAGTAAACAAAAAACTATTTTAAAAAATATACCCGTATATGTAAGTTTCACCCTAATTGAGACACTAGAGATACTAGACTGAACAAAAAAAACAGACTAGACAATATTCTCATAAATGCCATTTTACCCGAATTGAGACACATCATATGTTACATTAGAATAAGGAAAATCATATCGTGTTGTGTTGTCGTTAGTATAAGAGTATTATTTAGTTATTTTTACCCGCGCACAAGGGTGACCCTTCTGCAGGTTTTTTATTTATTTGTCTCTATATATATTTTTTGAGTATAGTGTATATTTTGGAGATAAACAAATTTTGTTATTAAAATTTACGGTCAGTTGCTAAGATCTGCCGACAAATAGTAGCAACAACATAACGTACTGCTGTAGTCTGAGGAAGTTTTTCCCATTTGAAGTGCAGTTAGTGGGTTGATCTTTTTTACAGGCTTCAATGTATGTAAGGGTTGTGAGGTTCTAAATATTAAATATTTGATATCAGTGACACACGAAGCATCAAGAGCTATTATAATCAGTATCAAATATTGGTGTTTTATACTCCAGCTTCAAGGAAATAAGCCTACTAATGTACTATTAACATATTGTTCTGACAAAACCTACGTTTTGGCTGGTTTCATGAAACATTGTACTACAAGCAGTTTCGAAGTCGTGGGTAATGGAAAGTCAAACTGCTTGACGCCTTTTCTTAGTAGTAACTCCTGGGGAAGTCATATATGGTGTTCGAAAGGGAGTGCCACGGCATTGGCTGATTATTGTGTATGCATAAAGAAAATCCCCGTAGTATTTTTCAATACATTGCCTGGACCAGAAATATTCAATTCCAATATTAGCTGATCTAAATCAAACTAGCATATCATGAATATGATGCGAACCATTTGGTGTTTGGGTTGGGCTACCATGAATGCAATCACATTAAGTTTTTAAAAAAGCGATAAAAATGTAATAGCGAAATTTACTTATAAATTGCTAAATTTGCATATCTACAATCGAGATATATACGTAGATTGTTTGAGAAAACCAATACATTAAACCTTGAGTTGACAAGATAGCCGCGTTAATGTACTTGGAGTTAAGTCAAGTTAAATCTATTCAGCAAAGTGAATAAATGTTATTTATGAAACTTGTGTTTTGCTTGTGTTTGCTCTGCTATGTTGATATTGCCAATAATATTGTCAGCTACATGAAGTAGGAAAGTTTTCTGAAGTTCTGTGCTACCCCAGATATGTGAACATTTTATAAGATGTCTTATCTAGAAAGGCTGAGGAGGTTAGATGGCAAATGATACTTTCTAGCTTTAAACAAATACCTCAGTTTTTTCCTAATGACTATTGCGATTGGCGAGAAATACTCGTGTCAAATCGTGACCATAACGATCTAAACACCAACAAAGCGAAATGAATGGCTTGTTCATAAAGCTCGTTCATCCAGTATAACTGGATTTGCATTTGGGTGCTTCTTGTTATACATGGCCACAGAGTACTATCAACGATGCCTGTCAAAAATGAGGCTCTATCAACGCCAACTTGAGTCCTATGTCTTTTGTAGAACTTACATTGCAGTCAACTGTCATTGTGACATTTAGGGATATGCGATTTACTTATTTCTACTATTGTTAGTGGCTATATTCAATTCTAGCTGTGGACCTATCAATGTATCGTATTGTATACATATACACTTGCCTACAATCTTGAGAAGGCTTATCTTATATATGATGTCCTTTCCAACATTCTTCTCATATATAAGCCCCTTATTATTACTAAACTATCCAATCTGGTCTCAAGATCTACTACCATGGTTTTGATGATCGACTTGCCCGCAGTTTTGAGTAGCTTTCTTTTATATAGCATTTTCTTTTGCAAGAAGTTCCAACATTCTTCGCATATCTAAGCCCGTCATTACTGTACAGTCTTATCTTAAGATCTACTGCTGCAGTTTTGATGAAGAGTGGGCAGTCTCGTAGCAAGCGACAAGCACCAGGAACAATGAATATTGTCAGACATGTTATCATAGCCGACCACGATCGAGATGCCGGAAAAATCAGCGTCGGGCACGACTCGCTGTGGACTGGAATGGTGGGTGGACAGTAAACTGGTTCATTCGGGGCTTGGTCGTTGGTTGGTTCATCGCCATTGTACTGAATGCAAAATGTTGCAGAGTATGTGTGGGACGTTTCCGGGTGGCAAAAAACCAATTAATAGCCCAACATATACAATTTTACATTACAAAATAGGATAATTTAATACCTATATGCCTCCCTTTTTGATAGTAGTAATTCTTAACGTGTATTCTCACTTCTCTTTTATCTGTTTTATTCATTGTTGATTGTAACCTTATCTGATTTCAGTATTACAGAATAAAATAGTAGTACAGCTCGTCAAGCAGTAGTCTCTTGTCGTGTCTAGACTAGTTAGTGTACAGTCAGGAGAAAAATTGTTAGTGAAACAACTTTATTACTTACGATCTGTGAATTGTACGTATTGTTACGAATTCGTGGGTTGAATACATACAATTTTACGCTATTAATTGTCGCCATTTATTCCTTGGTGTGGTAAGAGATTTACTCGTTTATAATGGATTTAAAATCTAAATTACAACGTAAACTAGGGAGGTTGTAGCAAATGTTATATTCTTTATGCAACGAGAAACAGAAGGAAATACACCTCTTAAAGATTTGAAGAAAGTACAGGAGCGTGCAGCCACCGCCACGAGAGTTAATCTATCGACTATTAGGAGGATTTTTCGCGAAATGAAATCTGTTGAAGAAGGCGCTTCGACATCAAACAAAAAAGACGAAGAGTCACTTCGAAATCTGATTTCGACGACTTTGATAGAGGATTGCTTCGTCGATCTATAATCAATGTTTACATAACGGAAAAGAAGGTTCCAACTTTGCTGCGGATACATAGGAAATTTGTTCAAGAACACAATCACACTGGATCACATGAAACTTTAGGGAAAGTGATGAGGACAATGGGATTTCGTTGGAGAAAGGCAAGAACTAATAGAAGACTTCTTATGAAGAAACCAGAGATTCAGAATCGCAGGAAAAATTTTCTGAGAAGGATGGAAGAATATGGAGAAAAAAATTGTCATATAATTTATATGGACGAAAGAGTTGAAGCGATAATACCAATGAGGGCCTTCATAATCTAGTTTCAAATGGACAAAGATTTACTATTGTGCATGCTGGTAGTGAAAATGGATTCGTGGAAAATGCATATCTGAAATTTGAATCTAATAGTAAGTCGGGTGATTATCATAGTGAGATGAACTATACTAACTATAAAAAATTGCTTCAGGATAAACTTATTCACAACCTACCACCAAATAGTGTATTGGTTATAGACAACGCTCCGTACCACAATGTTCAGATGGACAAATGTCCTACTATGTGCTCTAAGAAGGATCATATGAAAGAATGGCTAAGGAAAAAAAAACATACATTTCACTGACGACATGTATGAAAATTGATTTATATAGCCTTATCAAAATGCATAAGCCGCATACAACTTTTGAAATAGACAGAATAATGGCTAAAAAAGGTCATTCTGTTTTGAGATTACCACCATATCACTCCGACTTGAACCCAATTGAGTATCGGCATGTTTGAAACAATATGTGGCTGAGAGAAATGTAGATTTTAGTCTCAAGACTGTCGACAAACTTTTCTCGTCTTATCTCACAAATGAATGGAAAAAGCGATGTGAGCATGCCAAAGGTTTTGAGAAGCAGTATATGGTAATGGAAGCAGCACTCGACTTCATTGTAGATCAAATAATAAGAAACCTAGACGACGATAGCGATAGCGAAACCGAAGATTTAAGTTTAAGTAGTAGCTCAGATTCCTATTCCGAACTTTCAGGATTTGATCCCCTGTGAAAATTCATAAATCTTCAAAATATTACCAACTCTATCTACTACGATGTTAGCTTTCTGACGTTACTTTTCATTTGATTGTTTATTAATTAAAATTATTAACAATTAAAAATAGAATGAGTACCAATCAATTTCAGTCTTATAGCTACATAGCGTGCAATACTTATTTTATCGAATACATTGTTTTGGTTTCCTTTTGACACATGACAACAATTTCGATTTAAAAAACCAGGCTTCACATAATACGTATTCCATTATTGAAATTACTCGATTAATTTAGGACGCAGACTGTACCAGTCGAGATTGAATGGCACGTATTGTACGTGCCATCTCTTTTTCTCCCAATGCGATCTCTCTCTCTCGTGTGCGCAATCCCAGCAAATCCTCATATCTCTTCCTACACTTGACGAGCTGTACATTACGTCGTAGTTTTTAGAAGTGGTTTTCTATGAGAAATGCCGAGAAGCTCCTGCTTTCTGGTCATCTGGTTGAAAAACTCGTCTCTTGAGTAAATCTGGTGCGTACATCCCGAATCCGTCATAAATTTGAGGTTAGGACCCACGGATGGTCCCAGGTGGTAAATGCATTGACAACTACAATATGAATATTAGTGCAGTTTTGAAGCTGATAATAGTAGACTTCACACAGGTTGTTTATATCGTGGAGGAAGTACAAAAGTTTAGCGATTCGTGACAAGACTAATTAAAATAAAAGTATGCTGAAACAAAAGCATAGCATGGATGCATGGTCAGCCAGAGAAGGTTGCCCAACCATGACGAAGTCACCGGACAACGGACGTCTGCAGCGGACCAAAGAGTGCATCAGAGGGATTGACCTCGGATGCAAGTACCAAGTAGTTCCATAGGCACAGCATATAGAATAACATACAGCAAAGCAAGTCCTTAAAAGTTACTTTGAACTTGTTTGAACGACCTTGAGAGCTCGATACACGCTATGAGAAGCTGCCACAGGCAGTTTTGCAGCGTGACTGATACTGAGTGGTAACATGCGGGGCACATATTCATATGATCCAAAATGACAGCTGTACATCCTTCACATTCTATACATGTATTACATCGCTATAGTTCTGCCTTATAGCAGATTTGGTAAGAGGAAGGAATTATATAGTATAGAATATAGAAAACGTTGGTAAATAGCGGTTCTATGTTCTATCTAGGATTAATTGCATTTAAAAATTGCAGACTATTATAGCACACACTCTATAGAAATATGAAATATATTGTTATCAGAATTGTTATTTGTACTTGGAAAAGGCCACCGAGGTGACCAAACATACGTGGCAATTGTCTCATAGATGGCGCTATAAACTTTGAGGTTCTTTTTCGTCCAGTATAATGCAGTATACAGCTACCCTTCAGGTAGAATGCGTTAATTAATGATAGTTATTTTATCTTTAAGGTAGATGGGTATAGAAGCTGAATTAATTTTTTAATTAAGAGTAGCAACATAATACTTGCACAATGATACCATATTTAGCCATCTCAGATTATAAAGTATGCCGGAGATCTGGTCAGACTTCCTTAGGTGACATATGAAGCGGACGAACGAGGATTGGATCCTTGATTACCACTTTAACTTGCCTTGTCAAAGCATGGGTAAAAATCGTATTTACTTGAACGTGGTACGACCAAAGTCTCTCATGTCTTTTTACCCAGCTTGGAATTTATTCTAGAGAATATCAAATAAAGAAGTCTTAGGGCATACGCTCTTCTGATCATAATAATGAGTTGACACTCAAACCTCATATCACAGTTGACATTTAAATATCATGCCAGAATATTAAAAATTAGTTCTAGGTTTTTAAAATCATCCATTTTCGAGCGCAAAACATATCGCACGCCACTGCCAACGCGACTGCGGAGGGATACGCACGCACCGACTTTGTTAATTCAAGGGCACGCCACGTCAGCAGTAGCGGGCGATGCGTTTTGCTGCTCTCTTCCTTTTCGGTACTAGAGTATACAAGGGGAGAGTCATTAATAGCATAGATGTTGCCTTTAAGTCGGTGTTAATTTTATCGATTACAACAGCAAGGTCGGTTGGCTTAAAATAATAACAAGGTTGAATGTCGTCAGTAGAGCCAGGCGGACATTTTTTTAAACCGAAGCATCCGCATAGACAGATGCGTAAATACCGGCACCGCGGCTGGCAGGAGTTAGCAGAAGTGGAAAAAGACGTCTCAAGCAGATTGTTTAAGTCGCATTGCTGTGTATTATTGCATGTTTTGGCATAGGCAGTACCTATCTCCCAATCAAGGACATTGCGGGCAGCA
Source organism: Acanthoscelides obtectus (assembly GCA_963669975.1). Lineage (NCBI taxonomy): Eukaryota > Metazoa > Arthropoda > Insecta > Coleoptera > Chrysomelidae > Acanthoscelides > Acanthoscelides obtectus. The sequence continues at coordinate 45,888,271 of CAVLJG010000005.1, forward strand.
CTCGGTGCGATCCGCGACTGTATCTATCTATCTATCTCGTCACGATACAGTTACGTTCGCTCGTCGCGGCAGTCGTACTAGTCGTACCATGTCGCAACGCCAGTCAGTACCGCCTTCCTCTTTGGAATTGGCGGCGAGAGGTTGCGTGGTAGACAATGGAAATATCAGTAGCAGAAATACCATTAGCTATCAGTTCCGAGTTAACGTATTTTTGTTTTGAAGGAATCATCCGACTGAAGCTAACAGTACTGAAATCGTACCAATTTGTATTATTTCCCTTCTTGTATACCACCCAGCTCGAATATTTTTAATCTAGGCTTCTTACAGAATTGGTTCTTTTGTGATCCAGTTCTTCGTACTCGTAAGGAAAACCTGACTGCATTCCTCTTCCACATTGCATCCAGACGAGATGAGAGCAAGATGAGTTACTTACCTTTTAGACAGCAAATTTCATTCTTGTGCTGCCATTATTTCTCACCTGTTATTTTACAGCTTGCTCTTTCGCACTGTCGTAGCTTTTGGCTCTACGGCGTGTTTGATTATCCTCTTGCAAAGTCACCACCTCGTCTTTTTCATGTCGTGGCACCCACTTTTTTCCTTCTGTTAGTAACCCCAGGAAGCCCATTAAGTTTTTCAATTTCTTCAACAGTAGTTTGTTGATTTTCACTTTCCTCCTTGAGTATTACAATCTCACTATTTTTTTGCTTATCGCCTTCCTGTCTCTTGATAACCTTTTTCTTAATAGCATTTTTTCTTTTATACTTCCACATACTCATGCACTTCAGGCTTTGCAATTTCCTTGACAATCACTTAGCGTTTGTCTCCTTCATTGACATTTCTTTATCAGGTTTTTGTCTATTGATAACTCTTTTCTTCTTCTGGTGTTGTTACTTTTACCTCTTCAGATTCTTCCCATACAGCAAGAGCTGACCTCGGGTATTCCAGCTCTTCCAATTTCACAGTTCTTCCAACAGTGGTAATAATCATAAGCTCGTCATGACGAGTTCTTGTTACTGTTTACTAGTTCTTCATTCATCATTGCAATTCAAGCTCTATCAAATAAACAGCTTGGTTGAATTGCACGAACTAGTTTATATTCCATTAATTTACCCCTTCCGACAGATCCTTTATCGAATAAATTATGATAGTTAATTGCAAATGCCGGCAGAGTAGATTATGAAAGTATACTTATAAGAGCGTCCATTTTTCCAACAGACTGCGTCAGCTCTGCACGTTTCCTTTCATTTTCAACAGGAAGACTCCGCACTCTTGATTATTATACTTATTAGAAGAAATAACATGAAAACGAAGCGGAAAGTGTATTGAACTGATACATACTATAAATAAAAGATTTATGTTTGATTGACAGAGCATTGTTTTTATAATTCTTGCGCAATGTAATCTCGAGTCTTTGTGGTTTGTTCTCATGCATTTTGAATTACATAATCAGACTGATTTCAAATTCAAATACATTTATTTTTACAAAAAGGACGGATTCTCGATCAGAACTGACCATTAACACCCGGCCTCACATGAGTAGGGTAGGTGTGAAAATGCCCTGTTTTTTTTAATTGATTATCTTTGATAGTAACTATCTAGTATCTATTGGAGAAAGAAAGATAGTGAAGATAAAAAAGAGCTGCTTTATTGCATAAAATAACGTTAATTTCATCGACGAATGAGATTTTGCGTATGCGGCATTAAATGAGTTCTCTTCCAATGTTTCAATCTCAAATACTTTTTTTCCAACATATCTAAACAAAAACGAGGATATAACATACATCGTCTTTGAGGCATGGATGTAAAGAAAATACTTTAGCCAGCTAGGTAAAGAATAACCCATTGACTTTATTCTCATATAGATTGATTTATAATACGATACTAATCAATATTAGCTCACAACGAAACTTCAACACTGCAAGGAAATAAATGCAACCATTAAAAATGCAAGCGTTATGCAAATCTGTGAGGTCACTCTCCCACCACCATTTCGGATCAATTATAATCTATTTAATATTAAAGGCAAATTAATATTGTTACGAGCCAACGTCTACCTATTCGTTTGATAATGTTAGAACTGTAGAATTTTACGAGCACCAACAACCTCAAAAAGCATAATGTTTTGATTTCCTATAGCGATAATATTAACCAGCTTTGGAAGAATAACTTGCATATGCGTAAATAAAATGTTAGTGAAAATTGAGGAAGGATATTCGGCACTCTTGATATTCACAGATATATTTAAGTAGCTGGATATGTATGCAAGAGAAACCATTGTGACACTTGACCCGAATTCAAGCAACAACAGCAGATGATGTTCGAGCTTCTGTTAGGCGTAATGTCTATTTGGTACCGTAAAAATATACTAAGTGACATATAAATCCGAACACCTAGTTTAAATGGTTTTATTTCAATAAAATTTTGTATAAGTACTTAATGAAGCATAATAAGTAAATGATAAAAATTTCAAAATGATTGCACTGCTTTAAAGCCCTTTGACCTTTAATAATGTGTGGATGCACCCTGATGTGCTACGCATTCTCCAACGCGCCTAGGTATGCTTCTGATCAGGTGGTCAATGTTCTCCTGTGGTATCTCATTCCAGGCAACCACCAACTCCTCTCGAAGTGCTTCTAGAGTCTAAGGAGGACGTCGCAAATTGAGCAATCTCCTACCCATCATATCCCACACGTGCTCAATTGGGGATAAGTCGGGAGATCTTGGTGGCCATGGTAACAATGTGACATCATTATGTTGAAAGAAGTCTATTGTGACTCTTGCAACATGTGGTCGGGCATTATCTTGTTGGAAAGTTGGATCTGCCAGGGTGTCAAGATAGGGTAAAAGATGGGGTTCTAGAACTTCGTGGATATAACGCTGCGCGTTCATGTTACCTCTGATGAAGATTAAAGGTGACCTGGAACCATAAGCTATAGCACCCCAAACCATAACTCCAACAGTGTGATGAACATGTCTTTCAACAAAAAACTGTGGATTCCTCCTTTCACCACGTCGCCTTCTAACCCTTACACCGACGTAATCGCCTTGAGTGGTGCAGACAACGGTCACTCTGGGATCAGGAATGGAACAGTATTGTCTTTAGTGACGACTCTCAATTTTGTTTAGGCATGCACGATGCTCGTGCCAGGGTTAGAAGGCGACGTGGTGAAAGGAGGAATCCACAGTTTTTTGTTGAAAGACATGTTCATCACACTGTTGGAGTTATGGTTTGGGATGCTATAGCTTATGGTTCCAGGTCACCTTTAATCTTCATCAGAGGTAACATGAACGCGCAGCGTTATATCCACGAAGTTCTAGAACCCCATCTTTTACCATATCTTGACACCCTGGCAGATCCAACTTTCCAACAAGATAATGCCCGACCACATGTTGCAAGAGTCACAATAGACTTCTTTCAACATAATGATGTCACATTGTTACCATGGCCACCAAGATCTCCCGACTTATGCCCAATTGAGCACTTGTGGGATATGATGGGTAGGAGATTGCTCAATTTGCAACGTCCTCCTCAGACTCTAGAAGCACTTCGAGAGGAGTTGGTGGTTGCCTGGAATGAGATACCACAGGACGACATTGACCACCTGATCAGAAGCATGCCTAGGCGCGTTGGAGAATGCGTAGCACATCAGGGTGCATACACACATTATTAAAGGTCAAAGGGCTTTAAAGCAGTGCAATCATTTTGAATTTTTTATCATTTACTTATTATGCGTCATTAAGTACTTATACAAAATCTTATTAAAATAAAACCATTTAAACTGGGTGTTCGGATTTATATGTCACTTAGTATACATATCCGTCCAAAATATCTTATACGTGTAGGATTGCATATGACAGGTTACTTGACGAGATGTTTTCAAATTGGTTAAATGGCTATACAACATGTCATATGTATCAGAGATACTATTGTCCATAATAAGTAGTAAGTGTCCAAATAGATTAAATAATGGTTAAGAATTAGTACTTCGTAGATATGAGTAGGTATACCTATTATTGTCCAGAAATAATAAGCCTCTAAATTACTATACGCTATAATTACAAGTCATTAGTTCTATTAGTCACGTATAATATGAAATAATGTTCTTCTGGTCGAATGAAACCAAATACAGATGTAGAAATTACTTTACTGACGTTTCGGCCACCAATATGATATTTTTCAATGTACCTCAAAATGACAATACGTTTTACATTTATCTGTCTTCCAGGTGACGGTTGATTAGTTTTTTCTGTGACGGGAAAAAAGTTTGATATTTTATCTCTGTTGACATGTAACAAAATGTCACTTTTTATGAAATTATTGGGTTAAAAAAATCACCATGAGCTTTATATGCTGCTTTGCAATTGGAAACGTTGGTTGGACGGCTTGCGAAGTAAAATTCAAAGTACCATACTCGTTTCTTTCAAAAATCAACCCATCTTTAATGGTGTCACGGAAGACGTGTGAGCTTGGTTTTATGAGACATCTTTACAGGAAGTCCGACTTCAATACCGCAACAATTCCAATAAGACCTTCCTTAATTAATGAAATCTGGCCGATAGTAATCAATTATAAAAAAATCAGATGTAGGCACATAATAAACTGCTAAGCATTCAACGGAAGCAGTTTTCCGGTATATTGCCTTACCATGAATATAAATCATACAAATCCTATGTAGACATATAAGTTTCTCTTTCAAGCCTTGGATTAAGAGAGATGCGATGATATTAAATTTAAATTGCTTTTAAATACCGATGTTCCAAGATTGCTCAATATTTTATCATCATAATTGTTTAGCTTAAGATAGCAGATACCTTGACCTTAGTATGGGAAACAAGACAGGTCAATAGCCATCGAAAAGGTATTCATACTAGTCATACAGTCCTTGTACAGTACGTTACTGTTACTACTTAAGCAAAAAAAGTTTTTAACAATTTCAAATAATTCTTGGGTCATGTGTGGCGGTAGGCTATGATTGATTATACTTTTTGATGAAGGTGCAACGAGTTGTATTGCTATTTTTGAATAACATTATTCCCACATGCAACGGAGCCCAATAATGAAATAAAAACGTTCTTAAGATCCGGGTTATAGATTTGATCTCTTATTATGCTGGATTTTTATTGAAGATTCTTTTGATTCTCATTTATTATGACCCAGTGTCTGCGGGCATTTTTTTTCAGTATATGAAACCGCTGAGTATTGCAAAAAGCTCGCCTGTGCGGATAGTGGGTACTGTTGGTAGCTTGAAGCACAAGGCCTAGTTAAACGTAACTATTGCTGCATCAGTGTTTAGGTCTGTCTTTTTCTCTTCCTGATTGTATCTTGTCAACTCCATATCCAACGAAAATTATCTACGGTGGAATAACAGAGGAGATTGCAGGAATATATCCTAAACAGTTTCAAATAATTCATGTTCTTGGAGCTAGAAATGATATAGAGAGACACATTTTGAATAAATCGTATGGCTGTTTCGATGCCTTTTGAAATCATACGGTTTTTCCAGTTCTAAAAAGTAGATATGGTTAACGTAATTAACTGTTTATCTTATTTTATGCCTAACTGAATTCAAATGTAGTAATAATCTTTAGCAGCCATTTCGTTTGTAGCGTTGTTTTTGTATACGAAGGAACTTTTCTAAATAAAAGCGTTGATAGCAAGGACAAATGTTTCCGAAGCGTACAAAGAATCTCAACGTAACACGGCTGTGTCTACCTGGCGTTGACGGAACCATCAGAATTTTGTGTCACTTGGATATGGGGAATTTTGATATATCACGAGATAATTAGCTGTTATTCTACCGCGATGGACAGTCGTGAAATATACTTTATTGATGTTTTTGAATGTCATTATGGTATTTTGTATTTAGCAAATAAAACGCCAAGGTTGAATATGGATTTTTGCAGATCATTGATTAAATAGTCGATAACAGAAATGCTCTGAACATTAATCAATTTATAATTTCAGTGGGACATTCTGTAGATTATTCTCTCTCTCACACAATTCATCATTGAACTTTATACAATATAATCATATAAAAATAGTCACGAAAGCTTTGTGGCCTTACTTTGGAAGTAACCTTGTTTACTGGAACTGGTTTTGCCTTATATCATGCAATACAGCATATTATAGTAGTTACATCAGTCACAATTTCAGGTGGCTTATGTGTGGTCTAAGCTAGAGCACCATGGATGACAAACGCATAATAGTTCGGTATTCACGAACTTATTTATCTACAATTACATTGTAGTATAGCCAAATGTCAGACTTATATGGGAAAGTTCAGCATTCTGCTACTCTTACACTTAACTTTAGTCGCTAACAGATGTTCACGACAATACAGGGTTTGTCCGGAAAGTAATAGGACTGAGTCGATTTAAAAAAATTTATTGAGCCAATCGTTACAATTCTTTAAAAACTTTCAAAATAGGCTCCTTCTGCGTCGATGCAGCGCTGCCAGCGCGATTTCCAAGCATTGAAGGCGTCACGGAAGGCATTCTCCGGAATAGCCTTGAGAGCCGCGGTGCATGCTGCTTGGATCCCCTATGTCGTCTCAAAATGCTTGCCTTTCATCGGCATTTTCCGGCGAGGAAGCAACAAAAAGTCCGGGGGGGGCACATCTGGGCTGTAGCGTGGCTGCGGAAGCGTTGGGATGCCGGCCTTGATCAGGTAGCTGTTCACAAGAAAGGCGGTGTGAGCCGGGGCGTTGTCGTGGTGCAACTTCCAGTCGGCTGCGATGTCTTGTCGGACCCGACTAACCCTTCGTTTGAGTCTTCTGAGCACTTCCACGTAAAACTTGGCGTTGACGGTTTGTCCAGGAGGCACAAATTCATGGTGGACGATGCCTTTGATGTAAAAAAAAGACAATGAGCATCGTTTTCACTTTGGATTTGCTCATTCTTCCCTTTTTTGGGCGAGGAGACGCCGTCGTGTGCCACTCGGAAGATTGCCTCTTTGTCTCGAGATCATACTCAAAGATCCACGACTTGTCACTTGTGATTACGTTATTCAAAAATTGGGGGTCACTTTCACACATGTTCAAATTTTCTTGCCACACTTCCACTCGCCCGCAATTTCTGGTCGTCAGTGAGCACTTTTGGGACCATCTTCGCGCACACCTTGCGCATGTTCAAATGCTGTGTCACAATGTCATGAACCACAGATTTTGGTAAATTTAACATCTGGGCAATTAAACGAATACTTAGTCGATGGTCTGAGTTCAAAACTTTGCGCACACGAGTCACATTATCGGTGTTTGTCGAAGTCGAAGGTCGTCCTGCACGGTCTTCAGCAGCGACCTCTTCCCAGCCCTCCAAAAAGGCCTGGTGCCACCGAAACACACCACTTCTTGCACACCTGCTTGATCATATAAAACGTCTCTGTCGCAGATTTACCGAGTTTCACACAGAATTTAATCGCGTACCTCTGCTCTAACGAACGCTGCATTTTCGGCTTGCACCACTCACAGAAACACGTCGCGCGCAAATGCCTGCCCTGACTCTCCAAGTGCTCGGAGACAACTGACCAGCCGCTCATTCGTTAGCTAGGAACGCCCTCTACCGAATCCAGTTGGTGCGCGCACGCTCCGAAGTACAGTCATGGCAGAAGAAAATGAGTCCTATTACTTTCCGGACAAACCCTATTCACAAACAGATTTTATTAGTTAAATTGAAAGTAAAAAATAAAGAGCCATACATACCAAATTTAAGTATATCAAAAATTATTGACCTGACTGAAACAATGAATAAAAAAAAAATGCTTGATTACGTAAATTTTGGGGGGTTACGTAACATTATTTTAACTTTTTGGCGAAAGACAGGAAACCAAAACTCTTTATATAAGTCAGGAAGGCTAAATATAAGTATTATTTGTCTGAATGTTCGAGAGCTGTTTGTTTTATCCTTTGGGCGCAAAGTAGTAACACTAGATTTTTGTGGATTAATAAGTAGACTATGATCTGAAGAGTACTTAATTAATTTACTAACATCGTTTTGTAAAATTTGGGTAGTACTTTTGACATGATCTCGATTAAAATAATGGAGCAACTGCGTATCATCTGCAAAAGACTGGACATGAGAGTTATCATGACTTTTGCTTAAGTCGAAAGTATGTATGAGCAGCTGCCCCGATATATGGCTCTGAGGCACTCCTGAGGAAAGCATTGTCGCCGGAGACATGTCTTGGTTGACAAAATCTCACTTATCTAAGGCACTTAAAATATTGTCTTGCAGACTGAGTAGGGTAGATATTGCACTATATATTTTTTCTAAAATCGGATTGGGTATCAGGAAGTATAAAGTATTTTTCTAGGTAAGCGGTCAATTGGAGAAAATTGTTAAAAAGCTGATAGATCTAAGATCGTTATACTCAGTGGGTTTTATTTTTTAGGAATTTGAATAATTAGAGCTTGTTTTCATGTGCTTGGAACGAGGCTTTTAACAGTCGTTATTGACGTGTACGATGTGACGGAGAACAACAGGTTAGCAAATTTGAATCATTGACAGGGATATACCATCAATTCCCTTCAGATTATTACCTTTATTGCCTGTAATACGTCACTTGAACTAATCTTATTCAGTGAAAAAATGTCATCAGAATTTAATTTACTTTTGTAACTATAACCTGATATAAAATAAACATTAATTTTGGTCGGGTCATTAAAACTTGCTGGAAGGGTTGGTTTACTACGAAAACTTATATCAAGTTGTTTGAGCGACTTTCGCAACTTTTGTAATCATTCTGATTCGTCCAATTTTCAATATATGTTTTTACTCCTCCTGACCTAAGTTAAGAGCATTGTTTCTAAGCGATTTAAAAATATGATAGGCTTTCACGGTCTTATTAGCTTTATATAGAGCTTGTCCAGTATTCTTTTCTTCAAGAAAACAGTGCGCAGTTTATCAGCTAACCAAGTTGATGGTGGCTTATTGACTCTTACAGTCTTAAAGGTGCATGTTTATTTTGGTTTCCAAATCTTAGAAATGTTTTCCTTGATACTACTTGAATTCAGAAACTAGATTGGTATGCTGACATTTGCAACAAATTACACGGTTTCAGTAGTTTGTAGGTGTCTGATGAAGTATCTAATCCGACAGCAATCAACCTTGCTTAACATATTTTTTTATTACTGCAATAGTGCTAGTGATAATGGGATAATATGCAAATACCAAATCATTGTAACACAAAAAGTCGAAATTTGAAATGCGCGACGTGAAGGTTTGGCAAGGTTATATTGTGTGTCCTTGTTCTACTTGATCAATTGTTCTTATAAAATCTGGACTGGTTCGTGAAAAAACGATATAATTAGCATATCTTTAAATAAATCAAGAATGAGAGCAAGAAACTTGGTATACTCGTAAAACACATCAGCATTTTTGTAAAGTAAAATCAATTATATCTCAATACCTCGCGCTGAGATATCTCGGAGACTGTGGAGTGCGTAACTTTGCAAAGGATTCTCTTATCTCAACAGAGATTCACTACGTTTCCTAATGTAAATAATTTTTGCATGAACGATCTTATTTTAAAACACACATTTACTTTGCATGTAGATGCCGCAATGGTGCAAAGCATCCCGATACCGCAGTAAGCCACCTTCAACATCAACTACATCTTTCAACAACTACATTTCAAAGATTTTTCTCTTAAAGGTACCTGAGCCATCAATGAGAAATGAAAAATTGGCGTCAAGTAGGTTGACTCTGCACTTCCTACGCAACGCTGTCATCAGCTCGACACAACTTAGCCCCTCAGAAAAAAAGGTTTGTTCGTGCTACAAACATGTATAAAACAAAAATTAAATGGTTCAAGTTAGTCGAACAGGCACATACAATTAAAATTTGCACATTAAGCATGATTTTCTTTTTAGTTTTGGGATGCTTCAGGATTGAGAAGATATGCTACCCCCCCCGATTTTTTACACAAAGTTATCTCCTGGCGATAGTTGGCGCTGTCCCTGGGAAAAATTCATTCGTGGGAGGCGTATAAGTATATTAAGAAATAGAGGTATACCCATCTCTACCCTCCTAATATTGAAAAAACAATAATCGGAATACTCCAAAACTTCAAACAAGGAGTTTGCGTAATTTTTTACATTTTTACTTGCACTTCCACAACCACTGGATCGATTTTCAAAAACTATTAAGCTTTTTCAGCCTTGCCACAGTAGTAACTTTATGTAAAAAATTCAACAAAATCTGTCAGTTATAGTAGCGGAATCAACGGATTAAATTAGTGACACACACAAGTATTAATTTGACTTCCATTGTCTATACAATTTTTTAAATCACAACATTTCGATTGATAAGTTATCTTCAATCGTCTTCAGGTGAACTGGCATACATGTTCCTTCCACGACCATCGATACAGTTTACGATAGAAGAGGAAGTCGACCACAGCCTTCCATTCCAAGATTTCAGGGTGACGAAGAACAACGGCCAGATAGAAACTTTAGTATAGAGACTAACACAATCAGGACAATACCTACATTATTTTTCAAGTTATTCTGTGACCTCGAAGAAATGGGTGATTCGAACTCTTGTTGATAGAGCTAAGCACACAGGCAAGTTTAGAAGAGGAGTCCCGCAAGATTAAGAAGATTTGGCAAACTACGGATACCCAAGAAGGAGAAAGAGAAACACGCGGGATGAACAGCAGCATACCCGTCATAATACCGTAAATGGAAGGTATTTATAGTATAACAAGAAGAATCGGGTAGCACCACAGCAAGACTAGATTCTAAAGGAGAATTATCTTAAAAACCAAATCCAGAACACCAAGAGCAGCATATATCAGGTGCCATGTGAATATGAAAGAGTGTACATCGGGATGACGAAGAGACTACAGGCTGTGAGACTAAAGGACCACCTACTTCACACTCAGCGGGCCGAAGCAGAGAAATCATGGATGGTAGAACTCGTATGGAAACAACACCACGAAATAAACTGGAAAGACACTAATATCATACACAACGAAGCACACTGGTGTTGCCGAAAATTCAAGGAGGCAGCTTACTTATCCAGCAACAGCAACGTATTTAGTAATGCCAGCGTAGAAAAGAAACGAATATGGGAGGCTATCATCAGCAGCATCAACACGTTACGACTAGAACAAACAGGGCAGACCTCCCAAAGAACACGTCATGACCACCGATTACCCGCATCATCCAGGACACGTCAGCGATAACAGTATAAATAGCCGTGGAAGGAACATGTATGCCAATGTACCTGATGACGATTCAAGATGTACTGAGTGACAAAAAAAAGGAAAACACCTAGGTATGTTTTAATTTTTACATACCGATTTATCTTGCCATGAACAACAAGTGATAAAATGGTCAGGTTTTTCTGTTAAGTAAGAGACAAGTTGCAGTAGCCTAGAATGAGATACCCCAACAGGATATCAACCGCCTTATCAGCACGATGCCCAAGTGTGTCAATGGGTGTATAAGAAATCCTGAATGCTCAACACATTGTTGCATGCAGTCAGTTGACGAATCAAGTTCAAAATTTAATCATTTTACTAGTAAAGGACACTGACACATATGCTAAAAATTATTAAAATCGGATAAACATACGTAGGTGTTTACCTGTTTTGTAGGTGTTTACCTTTTTTTGTCAATCAGTATAACTTATAAATCGAAACGTTATGATCATATCAATTGTATAGGCAAAGTCCGAAATGGAAATTTTGAATCATCTATGTTGTCTAAAAATTTTAAACAACAGCTACCAAGTGTTAATAATTGAATGGCATGTTCACCGTGCCTGATCTAAACTTTGACCTTCCTTTAAAATATCCGATAATGAACATGTGAGAGTAACAGGTACAACGTAGAATACTCGTAGATGAGCTGAAGTAAAAGTGAATCCAAAAAACTTTCTATCAGGCCAAGTTCAATGTGTGTATGCAATTTTCCATCGAGGTGTGTCTGTGTCGTTCCTCCGCGACCCATTGATTTACCTCGATTTCGTTTTGTTTTGGAGCTCGGGGCTACCAGCATGCAACGACTTTCGTTGGATGATGTGTGCCGTCATTGTTTTCTCACAAATCGTGAACGTTTGATCAGCTGTTGATGCGTGATTTGGGTAATTTGTTTATCAAGTACAATCAATGTTTGGAAATGCTGGGTTGCAGCTTTGAGGATGGCAGCACTGTGTTTGCGAATATCCACAGGTAGGGGGTTTAAAAAAATAATGGTATTTCTAATGCCATGATCGTCTAGCCCTGTTATGACTATGACCGCTAGAGGCTGACGATTCTGCTGGTATATTGGATGTGTTCTAGGCACCCAGGCAGCCGACCATAGACAGCCGTTTCGTGCTTTTTGGTAACCTCTGGGACAACGAACGAAAGCATACACTGAAAAAACGTGGTGAATTGGAGAGTTGTTCTGGAAAGCTTTCATTGTCCGAGATATACTTTTTAGTTACTCAAAGTAGCTCAGTTCAATTAGACTAAATTTTGTGGAACCAGTTTAAGGTAAGTAATATTTTATCAAACTAATTTTCGTAAAAATTGCAAAACATGTAACTGTTTTAAGTGCATTCTTTGTACACATTGCCAAGTGGTCTTATTTAGTTACAGAGGTCTAGTGAATGGTGATATATTATTAACTGTTTTTGGACAAACAGACACAAAATTGCTAAAATTTGATACCGTATATAATAAGTTCAATAAAATAAAAATATCGACTTTTGTTATGGTTATACAATTCGGAAGCTTTTATTTTGATTTATAAACATCAAATATCAATAGCAAATTCTCTAAATTTAGTAAAATACAGTTTGTTTTTTTAAATTCCAAATATGATCCAAATATCCTTTTAAATCTGAATATAATAATTCATTAAACAATTTTACCTAAACTAATTGAACGAATTTATAAATATAATTAAATTGTTTTACTTGGAGAAGGTAAACTCATTTTAATGATTCATTAATTTTAAATAAATTGTAATCAATCTAGGTAAACGGTTTAATCAATTTGATTAGACGATTTTGGTTTGATCAAACCAGCTTCAGATACTCAAGTAAACTATTTTAAGAATGGGAGTTCGATTAAACTAATTCAACCTGTTAGCTATCACATAGTTAATTATTTTAATTTGTATGATTATTTTTTTCTCAGTGTAGCAACTACCCTGTATCCGAGGCATCAGATCTGTCGTAATGAGACAGCGCAAAGCACCATCTATAATAATACACCTACAATCTCGTTTTCTAAATACTTCGCTTCAATTTGCGTGGGAAGCAAGATTATAGCTCCAAATAGATATTTCACCGAAAGCCGTCTCGTGTTTGTCTGATTCCTGAACTTGTTATTCATGAAACATTCTCACTTGGATGTATCGATGAGTCGTTGACAGTTGAATCTGCATATATTTTGTTGCAACCCACTGACTCACTTTTTATAGTAAGCATTAGCATGTAGTGTAATACAATCGCGCTACATACATTAAACATGGAACAATTACAATACGTACAGGTATATTTAACGTCTTCATCGGTGATGAATTAAGTAACTGCGTGTTGTTTTTCGTGTAACTTGTTCTCATGTTAGCTGTGAGAAACTTGATATCACTCATATGAGAGTTACGTTACATAAATATGAAATATCAGTATATGATATCCCTTGGAAGAGAGCAACGCAACTAGTTGGTGACACTTCCTCGAACGACTATCACAAACTGCTTTTACACTGACAAGTTAAGTTAAAAATGCCCTGTAATTTTGAATCAATATAGGGTAAACCAGACAATTATCGGACAGTTAAGGTTTAGACAACTTTAAATGAGAGCCAAACTTTCAATTATGGCAAAGAGACAATGGAAACTACATATCAAGGAAGTTAAAGGCTTTATTAACTAGAGTGCTAGAACATATTTGAAAATAGCTTTGCAGAATTTACACTAACAATGATAATTTGAACATATGCAAAAAACTATAGTTACTGGACGCATCATTTAGATATGGGACACTGAAAATCCAGTTATTGGACGGGTCTTATATAATGTGGTATATCATTTGTAAATTGCTTTTTTGCCTGATTATATTGGTCGCATAATTAATCGACTTCCTGATCATCAATATCTTCACAATCCTCCTTACTATCACTCAATCTGTAGCAGTTATGACATATGTATAAATCGTCATCGCTAGGTATGTTATGTTCGTGGCATTGTGGAACACCGTCTCGATGATAGTATCGTTTACAGTCATCACATTGTAGTTCACCAGATCTGATGCCCTTTAGGCAGGCAGAGCACTGTGTTGCTGTTTGTGAATTCTTACCTTTACCTTGTTTTTCGTTTCGTTTTTCCTGCTTCTTCCTTTTTCTATTTTCCTTCTCTTCTTCCTGCTGTTTCTTTAATTCTTATTTTTTCCTGAACATCTCCTGATATCGCTCAGATGTTATAGCAAAAGGGAATCTCTCTATGTTTCGTTTACCCTTTCTTGCTGGTGCAGAAGGTGACTCTAGGAAGATTCCTAACAAATTGTTTGTAACTGCGACTCGGCTGGTAGGAAATATTTGCTTACACATTTCATTGACGGTAGCTTTGCTGGTACGCGGTTGACTAAGGGTTGCGGTTTGTTCAGTTTCACTAGAATTTAAAGCAAGTGAAGGATTTTTTGTTGGGGACATTATAAGTATATTCTGTACAATATTAATTTTATTTTTTGGCTCTGTGATATCCGTAGGTTTGTATCACCGTTTCGGAAGAATCTCCAAGTCTTGAATAATAGACGCAAATTTTCATCGGAAATTTCATTTTGTGCCGTTTTTCTATCAATATTTTGGAACATTTCGTTTTTTTTGGGATCAACTATTGTTGTAAACTTGTCGTAGGTCATCTTGTGCTGAGTAAGATTTTCTACACCAATATTTGGTTGCTGCATGGTCCCCACTCCTAGACATTTTGTATAGTCGACGTTATCTGGATTGAAAGGATACAAACCGCAGAATTGAAACCCGTTTACAACTATTTTTGCTTTGAAGCTCTTATTAACAGCATTTTATAGAATACCAGCAAAAACGACTTTGTTTACTATTTGCCATGGATGCCCTTCTTCCCACTTTCGTACTGACTGACGCCAAGCTTCTTTGATTGGTCGGTTACATCACAGGGTTGCAAAATCCTTGTAGCATTAGGATACAGTGAAATGATTTCAATTTGTAGTTCATTACATAGAATGCTCAGATGATAATTCAGGTGACTCTTATGACCGTCGAGAAAGAGGATCACTGGTAATTTGATGGCATTTTTCTGCAGATGGGGATAGAAAACATTTGCTATATATTGATAAAATGTTCCTGAGGCGTCAGCATTAAGAATCCTTGAAGGATCTTTAAGCACATCTTCTAGATTTTTTTGCTTGAGGTAGTCATGGATATTGACAAACCAGTTTCTGATGTCCTGTTCTGAGACACATGCACTGGACGAAGTAACCTCTTTAGCTGTTCTTCTAGAGATATCGGGATGCCCTTTCAAAAACCCCTGTAACGTTGAAAATATCTATAAGTAGTAACTAATTATACATTACTTATTTGCTGGGATATCTTAACACACATCTCCAGGTCGCTTATCATTGAATTTGTGTGGGCGCGGATTAAAAGTTAAAAATCTTTGTACGCTATTTTTCAAATCGTTGGCCTTTCTTGGAAACCCTTTGCAGCGTTACCTTTTATCCAGCTGCAGATAAATATTTATAAAATTAGTCTCGTGTTATTAGACACTAATAAAATACAAATTACCTGACTAACAAAGCCTCTTCTTCACTTGTTAAAATTGGCGATGGACCCAAGGTTTCTTTATGACCGGGATGTTTCAGTTTAAATTCTAAAGTGGATTTCGCTATTCCGTACTTTTTTTCGGCTGTTCGTTAAGATTCTGTGTCGTTTTGTATGTCTCTGAGAGTGTATTCAAGTTTCGACTTGTCGTATTGCCTTAGTTTCTGCATATTGCTAGTTCCTAAAATGTAGACCAAATATTAGAGACCCAAACTCGGCTACTGGACGGTCAAGTTTAGCTATTGGACAGTTGGCCAATAACTATCAAATCTATTTCCAAGTTAATATAAATAGAAAAATATCCCTTCTTGTATAAAGATTCAGTGAATCGAGTGAACACAGAACAACTTAACATTTTTCAGTGATTGGATAATAATAATAACCGAAATTAGTTGAGAAAAAACTATGAGCTCAATACAAAAATAGATGCTAATCTTGAGAACAAATGTAGAATTTTTTGTCGATACCTGAACCGCAACGCTAAGACAAACTTTCAGAGTCAAGAACATAACCTATAAAATTTTCCCGCTATAATCGCAGCATCCGCGTGGAAGTATGCGCAACCGAATAGAAATCTGTTAACATATACACCTATTATAGAGATACCATCTGACGAGAGCTGAACAAAATACGCCATACAGAACTCTCAGTATTCGGTTTTGAAACAGTAATGTTCAATAACTGTCAGGTGTCCGATAACTAACGATTTCAAAATCACAGGCTCATTTTGAATATTATAAACAACTAAGGAACTATACAAAGCATGCAATTATCCGAGAAAAAAACTCTTTAACTCTCAACAAAGAAAGGTAAGGAATTTTGGGACACTACCAAAAAGTTCAACATAACATGCAAGAAAACTCACTCAACTATATCCGAACACTTACAAAATGTAAATGACATACACAATTACTTCCAGCAGACCGACAATTTACCAGACACTGCTTCCCAAGAATTAATCAATTTTTACAAAAACAATTTAAACATTAACGGCTCTCTTAGCTTCCAACTGTTAGACAGGGCCAGTCTAATCAAAATTGTAACTAATATCTCGTCAAATGCCATTGGAGAGGATGGTTTCTCTATGAGAGACCTAAAGTTATGTATCCCATTTTGTACGAATGCCTTGCTGAATATAATCAACACATGTATTTTGGGGGGATTATTTCCAGAAATATGGAAGAAAGCTATTGTTAAACCCTTACCAAAAATAGCAGAACCTAAAGAATTTAGAGACTTGAGGCCTATTAGCATATTACCCGCTACATCCAAAATTTTAGAAAGGCATACTTATAATCAAAATAGATTTTTTTGTGACACAAACGATATCATACCCGATAGTCAATCCGGTTTTAGGAAAAACTTTAGCACAAGTATATCATTAGTTAATATCTTGGATGATATCAGACATCATCAAGAACAAAAAAATAGTACGTGCATGGTTCTTCTCGATTTTAGTAAAGCGTTCGACACTCTGAATCATGACATGTTACTAGCTAAGTTACATTACCAGGGGTTTTCGCAGAACTCCGTAAATCTAATAAAAACATACTTAAGCAACCGTTCAAACTGTGTTATGTTAGCAAATGATTCTGCTATTTACAAAACCGATTTTAAACCTATAAAAAGAGGAGTTCCTCAAGGTTCAATTTTATCTCCTTTGCTATTTTCAATCTACATATCTGAGATGGTCAAATCGGTAAAATTCGCAAAGATAAAACAATATGCAGATGACTCACAAATATATCTCCCTGTCAACAAAACCACAATCCATATTGCACAACAAACAACTAAATTCAGATCTCCAAAGAATTGACAGATTTGCAAAGCATCACAATCTTAAACTAAACCCCTCAAAATCGAAGTAATGGTTATGAATAAAAACAGTACTGAAAGAGAACATTTTGAACAAAATTTAGTAATTTCTATTAGCAATGACAGAATCCCCATAGTTCAGGAGACAAAAAATCTAGGCATTATATTTGATAACTCGCTTGGCTTCGGCAGTCATATAAAAAACAGAACAAATTTAGCTTACATGCGACTAAAAAATATAAACAAATTAAAAAAACATTTATCAGCCAAACAAAAATATTATTCGTGTAATACCTTAATTTTATCACTTTTTGACTATGGAGATGTCGTCTATGGTGATTCGCTATCGTCGCGAACCAAAAAATGCATACAAAAAGTTCAAAATACTTGCATGAGATTTGCGTTTGGAATTCCATATCGAAACCATATCACTCCTTATCTGAATAACTACAACATATTAAAGATGACGAATCGCAGAAAATATCACATGTATTCTTTTATCTATAGGGTTATAAAAACAGGTCAACCGCCCTATTTAAGAGAAAGATTTGTGCCTTTGCCTAGTCCCCCGAGAAGCAGAAATAATCTCAATTTTATCGTACCTAGGCATAGAACGCGTTCCTTCCGACGATCGTTTGCCTATGCGGCGGTTCACTTATGGAATAATTTACCAACTTCAGTTAAAAGCTCATCGTCAAAAGCATTCTCAAAACTGACAAAAACGTTGTTACAGAATCACCAGCTACTTTAGCAGCGTTTGTGTGAGCAAAAATATCGTTTTTACATTCCCACTCGCTGACAGGTTGTATAGATTTGTTTTTCGCGTCCGTTGCCAGCTCCCGGGGGTTCTTTCTTCGTTTTTGCCTTTTTTGTGTTTCACCGCCTCTTCATTTGCCTCTTTATTGTTTTTTTTTATTTTGTTTAAGGACTTTTAGGGTATTCAGGGCTTTTTCGCATGGACTCTTTGTATTAAAGGGTCCAATGTATCGGTTTTATAATCGAGAGACTGTCCTTTTTCGTCATTACTCTATATGTAGAATTTCTTTGTTTATGATGTTTATTCATGACGAAATAAATATTTTGAATTTGAATTTGAATTTGAATTTACCCTAGGTATATAATAAAGCTCTCTCAACTGCTGCTGTAATTTATGTTGAGGTATAATAATCTCTTTATAACGTACATTGTATCATATTCGTGATTTGATTTAGTTGCCGTTTTGCGTAAATTCGTTCTTACAAACATCTATAAAGCAAGCCCTGCTTATCATTTTTATA
Source organism: Acanthoscelides obtectus (assembly GCA_963669975.1). Lineage (NCBI taxonomy): Eukaryota > Metazoa > Arthropoda > Insecta > Coleoptera > Chrysomelidae > Acanthoscelides > Acanthoscelides obtectus. Next base: position 45,907,150 of record CAVLJG010000005.1, read on the forward strand.
CACGTCACAGTGCTCTAATATTTAGGCTTTGACGTTGTGTGTTTGAGAAAATAGAGACTTTAGGATGTATGTAACGGATTATAAAATATTCTGCTTTTTTTCGCATAAATAACTTTTTGCTTGAAGTGAAATGACACAAGCCTACTAAAGCACTTATAAATACTCCCAAGTTGCCAAACTGGCAAACATTACTGCATAGTATCAAACACTGAAGCAGCGAGATACATATCATATTTTGAAGCTACATGAAAATATGAAACACGATAATCTCTGCGAATTACTGCTCTCGCTGGGGAATTTGAGCGCTTATTCCCAAACGTATCTCTCAACCACCTACTGGGTGGCAAGGAGCATCATGTACTATTAATTAGAGACCAGCTGACGGGTAAAGCCTTCTTATCTTTGTACATGTAGTACTGCCGCAAACCACCATCTTAGGTACAACCTCTTCTGTACATAACGTGTATACGCTGCAGCGATAACATCTGAATTTGAATCACGACGAAAGTCGGATTTGATAAAGTGAGGAAACAAACTTTTACTCTCAGATGGCCTTAAAGACAAAATCCTAAATGACTAAGCTAAATGTGAATGTGTGAATAAGGGGTAAAGGCCTAGTGAGTTCGTCTAGCAGGTTTATCATATTCAAAGGAACAAGTTGCGTTGCCATACCAGATTAGAAGGGCTAGAATACTTATTATTGAGATTTTAGGGGTTGCGAGCGTTATGTATACATAAGCCTGGAAAAATTGAGGTGTACTCGCCCCCATGCCCTACAACTCCCACCCCCTAATTTTCCTCTGTTTTTTTTTCAGAACTGAAAAGACGAAAAGCGTTCGTGCAATTTAAACTTTTTTTTGGCCTTATCCTCTGACACTACTGGACTGGTTTTCAAAAGCGTTTTCGTCCTTGGATTAGTAGTAACCTTATGTAAAAATTTCATCCCAACCTAAGCAGTACATTGCAAGTTATAGGGGGCCAACGAATACCGGATAGACCAACAGACAGACCGACGGAAATGAGTGACATGATTTTTCGTAGTGTACATGTCACATAACATCCAAGGACATATATCATTTTCGAAGTTTTTTACGATTACAATAAATACTGCCTCGTCCAATGGCGTAGGAATAACAAAAGGAATATATTCCTTTATCTATTTTGTCTAACGGTATACAAAGAGGTTTCGTATACAAGTTATAGGTCTAATATACATTCCTTCCTGCTGGGTTTTTAGTGTATAAAACTCTATAGAATATATGTATATTTTTAATGGCACTTTTTATTCTAGGCCACTAGTACCCTATATAGAAAAAGGACTGTATGACACAGCTTATATTGGACCCTATAACTTTTGTATAAAATACTTTTTTATGAAGGTTCATACAGAAGAGGAGGACGTCAGTTTATGGGGTGACACCTTGTCTAAAGCATCTTTCGATCTAACAGTGCTGGATATTACCTTTTAATGATCTTTTACAACGTATTTATATATGTACTACTCGAGACCCCCAACATTTATCTTTCAGAAAATAAGTTATGTGTGACAGCCTTGGGATCTTGGACGATTTGTAATTCAAGGTAGATCAACGAGTATGGTAGCTATGAACGGGTAGTACTACTGCTTACCATCATTTCCTAAGCTTTCCTCTGTATACGTTCTCGAAGATATGATCTTTACCACGTAAATTACTTACCGCGGGCTTGGAAAACCATAAAGATAAGCTGACCCAATAATTCCACATAAATCAATGCCATGTGCCCCAGCCCACATACTTGGATGAAAGAATGAAGAGTGAATACATTTTCCAAGGTGTAAATTTTCCAGTATAGTATCATAGTAATAGGTCATGATTATATCTTTTTATCGACAGAAGGGTTAGTTGAAACTGATAGCTACATAATTCCTTAGGTCCTCCCATAGGCAAATTGGGCCGTCATGTTGAAACCAAATGTTGTCCTGTCAGTTTTCGGGAACAAACCTTTGTTGAGAATGAGTCGGTAATGCTCGGCAAAGACTGAAACGGTATCACCTGGCTCATTTTTGACCGAAAAACCGCACCAAACAGTCAGTCCTTATGGATGCATTGACTGCTTTTCTATTATGTGTGGATTTTCTCATCTCTACATGCGACATTTTTCAGTTTACATATTAACGACTTTCTCTTCTGTACGATCATTCCAATCCACAGCTTTGGTGAAGACAGCACTCTACATGCAGGAATTCAGAATGACAAGCCGATCTCTACCGGTGACCTGGATAAAAGAAGACTAGCAGCGATTTCCCCTCTTACGGTAGACCTGTAGGTTATCACTGTTTGCGTCGCAACGATCTTGATGGTTTTGATGGATAGCTGAGTTCTACCAAAGAAAGGTTCATTTCGGCTGGTCGGGGTCCGCGGACTGGTACGAACTCACCTCGTCAATAGCCGCAGCTGCTGGAAGAAGCTAGGATATTTGCTTAGGGCTAAGAAACACTTCTCTGTACCTGACCTCCTAACTCTGTAAAAGGCCCAGATAAGTAGTGCTCACATGTGCTGCCGCTCCATTAACATTATCCATGGTCGATCCTGTTCAGAGGAGAACTATACGAATGATCAATGTCTCTTACCTAACGGACAGTTTCGGGACCTTTTCGCACTTCTCAGAGCTCTCCTGAGCCGCCTGACTTCGGCGTGTTGAACCTCATACATCCAGAATTGTAATCTTTGTCCCTAGGGTATCGAGATTGTGGATCAATCTACATGAGGAGGCATTTCCCAGTTCTACTGGATTAACAAAGTTTTTTCAAATTCCTTATAGCAGCCGCGATGGTCTGGCATTTACACTTCTGAATACGCGACTGCGTCGGTGTAAAGAATGTGACAGCTTTGTGCAATGACATAGCCTATAAGGTGGAACTGGGCTTCATCTTAAAAGTTAATTCTTCGGTATAGATGAGAAGAGGTTTTCAGCCAACTGAGCTCGTGCGCATTCTTGGCAAGAGTCGCAATGTTTTCGGCTGATCGCACTGAGAACGCTTCACAAACTAAATTGATGGTGTGTCTCTTATACCAAATTTTCCACGTTTTCTTTCAGTTTTTGTTGAAAGACTCAATACCTTGGAAGTAGATTTCCAATATAAGATTATTTTCCAAAACATACATTTTTGACATCCAGTAGTTGAAAAGTCGTAAAAATTAGAAAACGCGTTTTGCGAAACATATTTAATATAAAGTCGCTATAAAACTTTAATCAGCTATCAAATTCAAACCACTTCGCTTGTTGATTCCATAACAGAATATCGAGAAATCGGTAAGTAATCAAAACATCAAAACCGCTGTCAGGCACATGGTTCAACCTTGTTCCGTCTTGTCCATATGTTATATTGAAAGCAGATAAAATCAGATATAAAGAAACACACCTTTAGGCTATAACATAATGAAGGAGCAGCTCGACCACACGAATTTTCTATTGTTTATGGGCAAATAATGAGCACAAAACATCTTTGTGCCTTTATGAGTGATCACCTAATATTCTGATCAGAACATTAAGATAGACACCTTCCAACACTGTGTTGATATAACGTAATCCAATGGTATTATATGAGTGGAAAGTTCTTTGGCTTATACGAGGTGTGCTGTTTAAGACGTCAATGTCATCTTTTTTAGAGCAGTGTGGAATGAGCCAAGTATAATAACAGTGTACCGCTTATCTTACACTTCAGGTTGAAAGGGCGCTCAGGACGCTGCTGCCGAGTACTGTCGAGCTTTTGCCTGAGAGTGGTTACAAAAGCTCTGTCAAAAAGATATTGGAATATTGAGTACATGCTAGAAGTTGTTTTACTTAAATTTTATGTATAAGAACAGAATACCGGTGTCAAATCGGTTTTAAAATTCGGAGTCACGCATCTGTTTCAAGTTATACTAAGTACAGTAGTCTTAAAAAGATATCGTCCATCATTTGCTTTTGTATCAGTAGATCATTTTGTATTTACCAGAAATATTTTTTGTCAGTTAACCTTCTTTTTGAAAAGCTCAGTTTAATTGAATTTCATAGAAGCAAAGTATAGAACAGATTATTAATTCCTTCTTTGATTTTGTCAAATTATATTAATGCTAATGCTACTATCAAATTAGTATACTTGGCCCCAGTTTCTATGCTGTTGAAGGCCATATAATTCGGCAAATTTGATAAATATCTCTCGCAGTCCGCCAAGTGAAATACGAAGGAGGTAAACACAACAGACATGCATACTTATACAGCGGGAGTCAGCTTTCACTTGGCATCTGCATATGGAGTAAATATAAAGAGAAAAGACAGAATCTTTTATTTATTCTTGAGATAAGACTTAGTAATCTGACCTTGTCAAATTAATTGCGCGCATCTCCGCAAACAAAAATTTATCAATGCTGTTACCGAAAAGAAGACAGGCGTATATTATGATAAGATGAACATTTGCAGAAGTGTGAAATATAGAATATTTTGATAAAATTGAATAGTACAGTCTTCTTGAGTTCCATTAGCGTTAATTTCCGTTTAAAGAGGATAATGTGTAAATTTTGCGGTACCGTAGCTGCTATAAGGTGCTTAAAGATACCCGTCAAGCCATTTTTTGAACTGCCTAAGGTTAGTAGAATTGGGAAAAGCCTCCTCGGCCAGATTGTTCCACAATGTCTGAAGCCTATGGATAAAGGAGCAGTTGTACCACCCAGATCTGGAAGTACGAAGGGATAGTAGTTTGCAAATGAGGATAGCATTCCACAAATGATCAGAAGCTTTTGTGAGTTCCCTCCACAGTTGCGAAACATAAGCCAGGTCTCCTGTTGATCTCTGATGCTGTAAATGTAAACCATACTGCCTGTCCTAATCAAGAGTGATGTTCAAAATACTCCAGAAGCTCCCGGTTTAGGTTCGCGGATCAAACTACTGTGCTGCTTTGCCATCAGGTTTCTAATTTCTATCTGCTGAAATTTGCAATGATGACAAAAACAAAGATAGCAACATTTTATGTGACATCGACCTGGTGTAATTATAAGAACCACATCAGATCGCCAACGGTATCGCATGATAATTCCTGAAACAGGTTTACTTTTTGCGAATATAAGCAACGACGATCCGAGTTGCATAACTATGCAAAAGACGCTCTGGTATCTGGTGTCGTTGCGTAATTTGATAGAATGGGCGCCTGTAACCTGCATATTATGCCATGGCGACGTCGCACCGAGCTCCTCGTGATAGATCTATACAGAGATACAGGGCTTTTCACATCCACGACATTTCTGCACAATACGATTTGTTTTCATAATATGGGTTTTTCTAAGAACTGCAAAATTCCTTCCCTTCCACAAACCGGTGCTTCAAGCACTTATATGATTACAAGTAGGAATACGATACTACAGAGTGCCACTCACAGTTCTTAGGGCCGTATCGTCAGTCGTTCCTACAATTAATTATTGTAGGACGCCATTATGGCCTCCTGATTTTCGTAGCCTTTTCTATTCTTCAGACAGGCTGAGGTATTTATAGATTGCTACTGTTCCATGTCAGCGTCAGCGCTCTCCTACTGTGAGGCTATGTTTGCTTTTTGAATGTTAAGAAATTTTAGGCTGATATAACAGATGATATAAATCAAAAACATGAACAATTTGATGCAAATAGATATTTGTAACATAAAAACCTCAAAATAGACCGAGGACGGGGAACAGTAGACAACTATGAAAATTAAGGTGGCCACAAAGGCGTCCTACAATTGTAGGAACGGCTGATGATGCGACCCTTAGTGGCCAATTCTAGTAGATGGTACTGCACTGTGCTACTGTGCTGTTCTACTTGTATTATCTGTATCTGCTTGCATTTGCCTTGACACATGGGTGATCTGTTTAGGGCTAAGTACTCTTCTCCACACAACCTTCTCACTCTGTACTAGGCCCAAATAAGACTCAACGTCGAGTACTCCTCACCTGTTTGGGAAGCTGCCGCTCTGACTACAATGCCCAAAATCGATGCTGTTCAGAGGAGGGCTGTCCGACTCTTTCCTAGCTCTGTGACAACAGCCATTGGTCGTCAGAGATCTCCTCTTTGATACCGCCTGCCCGAACAAGAGTATCTGTGAAAACAAAATACCATTTCTTGGAGTTCTTGCGGTGATTTATATTTATTCCTTATTAAGCATGTAAAATAAAGAACATCTCGTGTAAAATTGCGCTTTTGGACATAAGCTACATTAAATCGAAAAATGCTGGGGACTTATATAAAAAGATCTCAGTCTGGAAAGGAACAGTGACTTATGTCGAGCAGGCAGTATAATAAAAAATTCTACAAACAGAACGGCGAAAAAGTAACAATAGCCCAAACTCTCGATATTTTTCCCCACCTGATAAAGCACAGATACCTTCTTCAAACATTTATAAATGCAAGATTTACAAAAAATACAGTCTTTAGATCGTTAATCTTATCTACACCGTGGAAATGAAAGTGATAGCTACAGAGAAGCGCCATGGCGGTCGGTGATAATACCAAATTAAAAATCGTCCACTAGCCGAGTCTCTCTCTCGCTTACTGAAAGTAAAATCTTTCACATTTAAGGGACTGCCACCTTGATTCACTTTCGCTGGAACCGTGACGTCCAAATCATTTTGTAGCTTTTTTGCGGTACACAGAGAAAAATAATTGCATAGGACGTTGTAGGTGTTACATTGAATTTGAGTCTGCTATTACAATCGTTCTACTATGCCAAATCTGAAATAGTGCACTAGAGGATTATGTAGTGTAATTCCAATATATCTTCAATTTTCGAGCATGTTTAGTTATTGATACCTAGTATATCAGTGTCATTTTTTCCACGCATTGGCAAATTTTTTTTGTCATAGCTATTAATTGTTATGTAAATTCCACCCACAAGGATATCGTCCCTTTGTATATGGTAATTTATACACATTCAATTGCAATGTTAAATGAATCAGTTCAATAGTGTTCTTAAAATCATACACCTTCGTTTGACGTATCTGCACAAATGAATCAGATCAGTTCAAACCTCGTACGCCTTTTTCTCGGTTTCTTATTAGCTGCAGATATCGGCAGTACAACAAAAGGGTGTCGAAAAAATGTATAAGCGGCTTTGATTGGTTGTTCCGCAATTCTTGTGACACTTGTAAATTTTTAGATGGATGAAAATATATGAAGATTGTTTGTTCTGGTCTCAGATTTACTCACGAAAATAAAGCTTCACTGCCCAATAGTAGGATTCTGGATCTGTTGACTTGCTTCAATAAATAATGGTGGTAATATTCAAGATTGAAAAATAATTTTAAAATTTCTCTTGAATAAAGGCCCTGTAACGACATCTGTTTGGAGGCAGTAGTAGACTAAAACAATGATTCTGTGATATCTAATATCACAATATATTTGCAAAAAAATATGTTACTGGAAATCATTTAATCAAATTTATTTTCCTTTTCAGGTAAGCCAAACCAAAGAGATCGTTCTACTGAAGTTGGTAAGCCACATTTCAACATATTATCAATCATCTGTTTTTTTATCAATACCAGTGAAGTACGCACATAACAGCATCTCATATATTTAACTGAAATTAAGGACACTCATTTTAAGATGATCAATTTGTATACAAGCTTGCCTCCCGTTCCATACCCCGATCACTAATTAATTCTAGAAAGGCATATTGTATCTGAAGTCGGCAGTTTGTCTATTACAATTTTAAATATGAGTATATCTATTTCTTGGCAAGGTGGAACCTGATCATTGACTTCAGTGATACGTGCCTTATTATGTTTATAAACAATGCAAAGCTAAAATACTTTCAACTACAACACATTCTTGAGCTGAAGTCACACACCCATTTACCAGTTTAGTTCAAGCGAGTTATAACTTCGGATCCTGTCGTATGTTGTGAATGTGAAAAATAGTGTTCAACACAGATGATCTTGTTAAGGATAAATCGTGTCACAAGAAACCTCAACCTGACCAAGAAAGGTGAGTAAATAGCCTATGTATTATCTAATAAGGTGGTTCAACTTTTAGTTCTTTTTTGAAGTTTTGCCAAACTGCTGGCATTATATCACAGGAAAAAAGAGTGTCCAGTTATTAGGAGAGTTTCGCCAACAAATCCTTATTCGGCATGTTCATTCATAGATTTATTTGTATATCATTACACACATTTCTGGAATATTGGATGAATCTATTAAAAAATCACTTCCAATTAAAGCCATCGAATTTAGACAGAATTTCATTTATAAGTCAATATATTGTGATACTCCTCAGTATAACAAAGCCCTTATTCGGCATATTCATTGATAGATTTATTTGTATATCAGTACTCATGTTTCTGGAATATTGGATGAATCTATTAAAAAATCACTTCCAATTAAAGCCATCGAATTTAGACAGAATTTCATTTAGAAGTCAATATATTGTGATACTCCTCAGTATAATTAAAGAAATTATTAGAAATTGCTTACGAAAATAGGTTTTTTCTATTACGGACTACTTGGTTCTTTGTCAATGACCGAAGTTTGATTGTCAGCATTTCAAATCGCATATGAATGAACGTCGCATACTCCTACCCCAAGATACATTGCGTCAAAGGTAGCGAGAAAGAGATAAGTTCATTTCGATGAAGAATCCTAGCTTTTGACCTAAACAAAGTGACCAAAGTTTTAACAAAAAGCTTGCCCTGAATGAACGACAAACTGTCTTAATAATTGAGTTCGAAATGTCGTACAAACTTCACAAGAATATGTACAGCTTAGTTGGAGGGTTGCCCAAACCTGAAATTGTGAGCTTGTCCTCAGTGTTGTCTCGATAGCACGATGAAGATTGCATTCCTTTCAGTTATGGCAGTAGGGGTTTTTGTATTTCTTTAAAAGTACTTTTTTCTCAGTGTACCTGTGGTGTCGCTTGAAAACAAAGCCCGGGGCTGAATCTCTCTCTGTCGGCATACTTACCCAGATCACGAGTGCCCAACCGTCGGCAATGGTACCACGGATCATGTGGATTTGCGATACCCGTCCGTTCACTCACACCAAGTTGTTGTTGACGTTCTTCAATGTATTGCTGGTCATCATGATGGTGACGATGGGTTGGGTTCAGAAAACTCATCCGAGATATTACTTTTACTTTCTCCGAAAGAGTACTGTTAATTATTCTTGTAAACATGGAACGCTATGTATGCAAACATTAATTATTTATTAATATAAAAAATGAGAATCAATATTTATAGTATTTTAGAAGAAGTGGTTCTTGGTAATTTCTCGTTTTTTTAACAATGTTTCCAAGTTGCAGGCAAATGTGCCGGTCACATGTTGCGGAACATGTTCCTGCAACCTTTTTATGGATTTCTGGGATACGTGTCGGCACATGAGTTGGTGTGTCTTGCGAAGCTTTTAGTATACCTACTTGAACGAGAAAAATATAGGAATAGAAAAATAACGCATATCCACAGTTCCCAAAACACTCAGATATACGGCTGCGTGTTTGTATTTTTTATACTTAATTAGCTGCAAAGGGAAAAACTTACTATTGATGTACCTCGACTGCTATAAAGAGGTTGAGTATATCCTGTTTGAAAAAAATAGAGGTGTCACTGCCACTTATGGCAAAAGGAACTACAGTTGTCCGGTATCTTTGAATGACACGGTCGGCATCAGTATTGGCGTACTATGTTAAAGTTGCATGAACTAAACACCGGTTGAATAGAATCTGTGACCATAACCAATCGTGTACAACGTTGTATAACGCTTTTTAACAATAATCAGTACGGTTTAAGTGTAGCCATTTGAAAACAGGTCACGGAATGCAAAAATCTGCGTCCAAATGGATACACCGTATTTATGACTGCTAAAAAGCATTAAACCACGTTGTGTGTGGTGTAACGTGACAAAAACCACGTAATCTTTTCTTTACTATTTTGATCACTTAGTAGTAATTAGAATTTCTCTTTATTGATGATTGAGTACCGATTCCTAGGCCAAACCCTATTCAATGATTTTCTTTTGACAAATCTCATAGTTTATTGATTATATGATTTCACACGTACATATTATATCTTCCTTTTTTAGCGACTAAGTTTTGGACACCAATGTTATAGTATTTTTTTAATGACTATCTAAGGAATTTTCTCATAAAATATCGTTGGTCTCTCGTAGGGTTGGTTTTCTAGAGTCCACGCATCGGCAATCAGCAGCACACCCTCTGTGGTTTTTCTCCGTTTTTTGGTTTCCTATCAAACGTATCTTGTACAAGGCCACTCATTCATTTCTTTCATGAAGTTAGGTGTTAGGCATCCGTCACTTTCCTGCTAAGGTTGTTGTAAACACCAGTTTATGGAGTAGCACCTTTTTATTTTGTACCTTACGTTTAGTTGTTTTGGTTTTGTCTGGGATTTTAACATTCAGCGTGAAAGGCTTAGAGGAGAACCACCATTCACACTCCTTCAGCTTTGTTTTGTGGCTGCGTTGTAGCTGTTTTGCAGGCGGTTTTGATGGAAGCCACCCCTTTTGAACCAAGGTCTTGTAACGCTCAGTTATTGATGGATACTAGAACTTGAAAGGGTTAGAATGAATAGCAGAAGCCTGTCGATTCAGCAAACTATTCAAAACCTACTAATAGACCTAGATCACATCAATGTTGTGCACTTCAATAAACCCATGTTCCAAATTAGGAAATGAAGAACCGATACTCTTACAGGCAACGAATTCAGACTAGATAGAAGGATCCAGTCAACGATTTGTTTGTCTCCTAATTCTCGTAGTCTGTAGTGAGGATCAAGTGCACTTGACATTCCAATTTTTTGACAGTTCAGTCATTGAATTCGTATTTTGAATGTTATTTTTTAAAAAATGCGAGAGTTTGCAGATAAATGTGCTTTTAGACGATTTTAAGACATGGTGCTTCATACATAATTTGCAAAGAGTGGCACAAGTCGAAAGAAGGTCGATGTTTCCATCGTTAAGTACTATTATTATGTCACTGGCATTGGTAATCAAATGAATTGAAAGTATACACTAAAAGTTCTCAATTTTGGCAACAAATAGTACAAGGTATACATATATGTTTGGCTTCTTCTAATCTATTCGAATTCGTTTGATACAGAAAACTGGAAGTTTCAAGACAAGTTGTCAATGGAAACGATTTTAGACTAATGTGAGGTTAATTTAAATGTTATGTCTTACTTGGGTTGTTTTGTGTAAAAACGGCATTCCATTTCGCGCATATCATTTATTATAGGAAACAATATTCTTATTCTTAAACAAACTAGTAAGCAGTGATACCATTTTTATTGCAAACAAAAAATAATACGTCGAGAATTGAAGTTTTAAACATAATTCGGGTTCACATTAGAAAAATGTTCAAGTTCCAGTTCGAAGATATAGGTGGCCTTTTTGGCCAAATTTTGTATGACATTTAACCTAAAAATTCACATTGATAATGTGCATTATTGAGAGCAGGTTTTAAGGATCAGGTGTGCTTTACACGGATTCACCCTAAATCCAACACTTTAAACCATGTATATGTTCTAATCGAATTTCTCATTATCGCTTGTTTATTATACTTTCACACCTGTTACAAGTACCAACTGCCATGAGGTAAATCCTTAACATTCCAACATTCCAGCATCCCTATAGCACATGCCCAGTATATCAAACGCAATCATTATGGAGCAAGTATTTGTACTCACTAGGTATGCCGACTACAAAAAGTAAAATCGCTCATGAAAAAATCCTATATATTCGAGGGTCTTAAGAAGTTTCCCGGAACCAGCAATTTGTTGTTCAGCGATGGACAACCTCGGCATGCGGCACTTCCAGCCGAAGATTTTCCGGACATGGGAAGAAAATGGTTTGATTAGGAAGTAACATTATTGTTCGTTTCCTGTATACTTTGTTCACATTGCACATGAAATTTATCATCAAGCTAAATTGAATGTTTCCCTATGAGACATGTAATTTGTTTTACAAGAAGAAACGGTAGTTATATGAGGAAAATGATCTATAAATTAGATGCGTTAGAAACAATTTACATAGGTATGCTTTTTGCAAAGGCAATCACAGTAACTATTATTCACTGACTTTGATTGCGACAATAATCTCGTATGGTAAAGTGGATATTACACGAATATATGAAAATATGACCTAATACTCTGTTATTAGTGTCTTTTTTATACCGAAGCAGCAACGTAGGCAGAAGCCTAAGTATTGGGGCAATGTGGCTGCTATAAGGAGCCTAACGACACTTCGTGTAACCGATTTTCAAACTGCTCAAGAACTGGGAAAAGCCTCATCAGGTAGACTGTTGTGCAACCTCGACTCCTACCAGTTCTGGATGTACGAAGTTCGGCATGGTTATGACGGGTTGCCTAAGTCAGGTGGGTCCGTCTGACTGACTCATCGCGTGGATTTTAAAGAGCAAAGGTGCGAAAGGGCGGTCCGTTAGAGAAGAGTCATCGATTAGTCACAGCATCGAGCACGAATAATGTAGTCAGGGTAGCAGCACCCCAAATATGTGCGTAGTACTCGAGGCTAGGTCTTATCTGGGTCTTGTACAGAAAGTAGGCCATGTGGAGAAAAATACTTCTTAGCTCTAAAAAAATAGCCCAGCTTTTTCCCGGCCGCAATTGACGAGGTGTGTCCGTGCCAAATCAAGCCCTGGGTGATCTGAACTGCAACCAGCCGAAATGAACAGGCCTTTGGTAAAACTCGATGATCCATCGAAGCTGGAAGACCGCTAGTTAGTCAAGGCACAGTATTGTGTATTTTCCAAGCAGTGATAACCTCCAGATCTCTCGTCAGACAGGAAGTCCGTGCTGGTATTCTTCTCTCCAGCTCACCGGCAGGGATCAGCTTCGCACTTTCAACTCTTGCATGTAGAATGCTGTCATTAACAAAACTGTGGATCGGATTGATTGTACAGGAAAGGAGGTCGTTGATATATAATAGAAAAAATGTCGGAGCTAGGACCGATCTCTCAGGAACACCCATCTGCAAAGTTTGCATAAGAGGTATGCCACAACTGAACGAAAGCTTTCGTGATATCAAGAGCAACGACGTGAGAGTTATCTGTATAAGTTTACTCCACAGTTACGTGACGTATAAGCTAGGATATCCACCATTGATCGCTGGTGCCGGAAGTCATACGGCCTGTCGCCTGAATAGTTATAGTTCAAACAGGCAGAAAATAAATGTCAAGTTTCATCAGACCAGCAAAAAAGGACCCCGCGTTCATTGACATGACAATTTTCTTAATGTTGCGACACCACACCGCAATAGATGAATATTGAAGGCAACCCTCCAGGGACTTAGTCCAGGAAGTATCTTCGTATTCTCTCAGGAATATTAAGCTTTTTTGCATAATCTTGTTGTAGGGGAATAATTATAGTACACCTTTGGTTTTTAATTGCCAATCGAGCGCGCGTTCTATGTATAATCTCCTTAAGCACGAGCGAGATACACCGTACGGGTGCCGTCAGCAGCGGCGATCTTAAACTAAATATTTTCTTGTCTAGTACTCTTTTTGATAGTTTTTGCTTGAACTGACTGTGACTGATTATTATGAACAACCGTTGATAAACTTGCAGATCGTGAGTACAATAATGTTCCAGCTGTATGATGTCAAACATTCTTTAATTATGCAATACCGGTTATATTATACGTATATTCATACAGTTCCTCTTGGTGGGTTCGTTCGCTAACTCTAATGACAAATGCTACAGCCTACACCCTACTGTTAAATACTTGCTTGAAGGTTGAGATGACACTCAATCTCAACTCTACTAAGCAAAAAAGCGTATGGATCACAAGTTCAACCAATCAGAAGGCGCTTTTGAAGAAATGGATCTAATAAATATGGTCGATTCCTTGTAAAATGTCATGACTCGGACTTACGTTTTAACTTCCATCTGAATAATGTCTTGAAAAATTGTTATCTATCACCCAGGCTTCTATTTGCAAACAAACATTTTCTGCATAAAAACATCAAAACTAAATTGTGTCAAAGTTCAGTTATTTCTAAGATGTTATAGGGTATCTGTACCAAATAAGGCCAAGCACCTAATAAGGCTATGCGTCGATTTTACAAAAACTATTAACATTTAAAATTAAAGATTTCTGCAGTTCTACAAGTTTATTGAGAGCAGTTAGCAGAAATAAAATCAGCAGCTGTGGAGCGGCGCTAGATGGCGCAGTAGGACAGCGTCGGTTTTCAACATGTGCATAGAATTTCTGCTTTAAATTTGTCTCCGTTTTTGCATGTTGTGGGATACTTTTTGCGGAATCTCTTGTTAATTCAATCGGTAAGTTTATAAAGCATATGCAGGTAGTTATTTGCTGTTGCCAGGTTTTGAATGATTCCAATTTTGTAAATTGTATATTAAAGGTTAGACGTGCGTAATAAGGCCATGTTAAATGGTTCCCAGAAGAATAAATACGAAAACTGGTACTGCTTCAAGTGCGATAAGTATGAAATACGTGACATGCGTCTGTTTGTAATATGCTTAAGATATGTCCAAGAGGAATTTGTAGGCTTGTGTAGAGGTGATAAGGTGTCATTTGTTTGTCATCAATGCGAAGGCAAAAACAAGCTGATTTTTTTACTTGAAGTCTATCTGGATTTAAGAACTATGGTCTGTTGTTAATTAGAAATAAGGTAAGTGTACCAAACATTGCCACCTTAAGAGTTATTGCCATAAATAATTTTCATTTTTCACAGTAACGGAATAAAAACTGAGATATACACAGAGAAATATATTTTCTATAACATATGTTTCAGGCATTTCAATAGGATGAATACAAATGGACTTATCGTAGTTCTTTATTAGAATATCTGGTGACAATATTAAGCTTACCAGTGCTCCTATTATTGCCACATAGTATGAACATTAAAAACATTCAGTAAAATTAACAAAATATTGAAAAATAACACTTTAAAACTCATAATCGTAGATGAAAATGGTAGGTACTTGAAAAATTTTCAACTACAACAGGGACAAATAAATATTTCTTTATCTTCTTTGGTCAATCCTATGCAAGCTTCATGAACATATCGGTTTCAAGCCACGCATAAGCGCATGTCTTCTTTACGGCACGTACTACAAAGGTAACAAAACCAAGAGTCGGCCTCTCCTGGACTATTTTTGTCAGTGATATGTATAGCTGTCCCATGTTTCTTATTTGCTTTAGCTTTATTTTGAGCAAATAAATCTTTAGTGACCTTTTGAGCTTCACTGTTCAATGCAGGCTTTCTTTTTGTCGTGGGTACTTTGATTTCGGGAGTAATGAGTAATCCTGTAGCCGTGAATGAATTGTCTGGAGGTGAGCTTGTGGCTGTTTTAGAGACAATATTCTCTCTATTTTTGAGAAGTATGAGTGGAACTTCATCATCGCTATCAAAAGAAGTGTTTGGCGGTTTATTTTTTACGGAAAATGAGCTTTTCTTATGGCATTCGTTTAATCTGTCCACGTTGATATTTTGGTGTTTCCAAGTAGCCAAGGGTTCATCTTCACTAGAAGTGTTAGCGGATGTATCATCATGTAGACTAAAGTCCGATAATGACTCGCTATCTGAAGAATATGCTTCACGATATATTTTTTTTGCTTTCTTGTTTTGTAACAGTCCTTTATTCCCACTTGTACTTGCCTTAAATATATTATTCATCGATGCGGATGATTCGGAACTCTCGGTCCTGGCTACAGTATTTTGAAAACTGAGTTCACGATTTTCTTTGTCCTCTTCTCTGTAAGAAATTGCACTTGGTGCGTAAGCAGACTCAGGTAGTGCATCCGGCCTGAATGGGTATATCCCTGTGGCTCTAAACCCAGTCGTGAAAATTTCTCCAAATCTAATTTTAGTCAAGGTCTTGCTAGGGTTTGTTGTTAGAAAGTGCAGAACTTCTTGATCCAAAAATGTTTCAAAGCTTCTGAAAACGCATTTGTCCATGGGCTGCAACTCATGAGACGTGTTACTTGGAAGACAAAATATCGTTATGTTCATGCTATCGGATGCTTCAACTATTGAAATATCGAGATGACATTTCGCGCCATCAAAGATTAATAGAGTAGGACCAGGGTTTTTGAAGGAAGCAAAGTGCTTTAACCACAAAACAAACGCTTCGCACGTCATACTACCCTTTTTTGTGACAATACAATTTTGAGCCTGGTGGTAAGTGATCAGACCATTCAGGTTTCAGTCTTTGACCTTTGAAAAGGATAAATGGTGGCACAGACTGACCTAGCGCATTTCCACAACCTACAATTGTAACGTTCTCGCCATGTTCAGGAGCAGTTAAATGTACGCGCTTAGACCCTCTCTTAGCTAGTACAATTTGCTGATTGTGTATTGTTAATCTGCATCCCTTCTCGTCTATGTTGTATATGTTACCTGGTTTGTCAAACAAGCCCATATTTTCCATAACCTCCTTTAATTTGCTGAAGCAATCACCAACTATATGATTATTTAGTTTTTGAGCACGCGCAATGTTCATTTGTTGTGCCCTCCGGCGAGATACTTCAGGATGTCTAGTTAGGAACAGCTTCAACCATTTTCTTCCAGCACGTTTTGATTGCTTCGAAAACGGATTCGGTATGGTGTTTTCACAAACGTAGGTATATACTCTTTTCATCAAAACTTTGCTAGTAATAGGCATTCCGACTTCAGATAATCTATGAATTCTCGTAGCAAGATCATTTTCTTGTTTCAGAGACAGAACTGAAGACCTTCCAAGCTTCTTTTAGAAATTTTGTTTTCTATGATGTAGTCCTAGAGTTGTTCGGGGAATTCCATACCGCTTGGCAGCACTTTTGATTGACGTGCCATTTGCTATGGCCAGTAATGCTGAGTGGAGGTCCGCTTCTGTCCAGAATGCCCGTGTCTTTGGCATTCTGGAATGAAAAATTCGTGCATTTTCAAATAACATAGCTGAATTTTCTGAATTCTTGCTTGAATCCTAATATTGCCATTGGTGCCTCTAATATTGCCACTGGTGGTCCTAATACTGCCACTGGCTGTATTAGGTATAACATTCTATGGCAATATTAAGAACAAATGCAATGCAGAAAACATTTCCATTTATATTTAGAAAAACATACAGAATCAGATACATAACCTGTGGAACAATAACTATAAATATGCACCTACCTGCAGCAGTATAGAAATTTGAACAGTAATGTGTTATAATTGTGCACACGCCAGGCAATGAAATGATTTTCTTATAACAGAGAACTAGAACAATTTTTGGCGCGCATCCACACCAGACGCTTAACCTCAACTGAAACCGATAACGTGGTAAGTAATACATGGCTACCCCAAAAGACGTTCCATGTTGCCAGATTTCATATAATGTCTGAAAAATATGCGCTTCCTGGGGTGGCGTTATTAGGATCTATGGCCATATTTGGTAAACTTACCTTATATCTTCGTTTATTCAACAGTCTTGTTCTATATTTTGAGCGTGGCTTTATTAAAAACCAGATCATGGCCTTATTTGGATACCTGGGTTCCTAATAAGGCCAACGGTAGTGTTTCAAAAAATATATATTTTTTAAATGAAAAGAAAAGTTCTCGGAGCTCTCCGATACAGCTTGTTCACTGAACATACCTATAATAATACCTTTAAAATTGCATGATGTTTTCGCAAACATTTATGAAGTTACATCTATCCAAACGTTAACGTGGCCTTATTTGGTACAGGTACCTCATTATATATTACCATTGTCTGACGTCTACTAATGCAAAACCTTTGCAAGTCATGCAGAATACCTGTGTAAGGTTTATCGAAGGCCTAAGAAAGTTCGATCATGTATCAGATTTGTATCGTAATCTTGCATGGCCAAGCGTTCAAAACCTTATCAAATACAGTGAAAGCTCTCCTTGCGGACAGCTCCTATAAGCGGACATCTCTTTTAACCGGACAAAGTTCCTGGAACCGAATTTCAGCCATCAATTTTCAATGTTAAATGCATTCCGATAAACGGACGCTCTTATAAACGGACGCGGACACTAGATTTTCCTGTATGTGATCAAAAAATCTCCCATAAGCGGACGCGAAACTCTAATACCCGGATTTTTTAGTTCCGCTTATTGCAATGCACATATCTACATACATAAAATTCGGTAATTCCCCGATTTATATTAGGTGATTCCCCATTTACGCATTTCGTTGGGTAGCCTGTATGTAATCTTGTGGCTTGTCTTCAGTTCAGGCAAATTCGTAGATGATTGAGTTACGTATTTTATTATTGTAACTGTAAAATGGCACCAAAAAAAGGATGCTCTCGTTAAAGGAAAAGATGGAAGTTGTTAACGTATTAGACAGAGAAAGTGTTTCAGTTCGTCATTTGGCAAAGAGGTTTAATATTGGGAAAACGCAAGCAGCTGAAATTGCCAAAAATAAGGAAGATATCAGGAGTAAATGGCAATCAGGAACTAATATAGATCAAAAGAAGGATTTTTTAAAAAAGGAAGGTTTTGCTATAGACAAAACATGTTTTGAGTGGTTTGTGAAAGCCAGAAGTCAGAACATTCCAATCTCAGGGCCGTTAGTGAAAATGAAAGCTAAAGAAATCGCCACTACTTTGGGCTATAATAATTTCAGTGCGTCCGACGGGTGGCTGCAAAAGTGGCGCAAGAGACATAGTGTGAGTTTCAAATGCATATCTGGCGAAGCTGCTGCAGTAGATCAAGTTGATGTGTCACAATTTTTGGAGAAACTTCCGTCCATGTTGCTTGGCTACAAACCAGAAGATGTGTACAACGCAGATGAGAGTGGACTTTTTTTTCGCGCATTGCCCGACAAAACTCTGTCCTTTAAAGGAGAAACATGTGTGGGTGGAAAGTTGTCTGAAGATAGACTAACCATTTTATTCTGTGCAAATATGGCCGGTGAAAAATGCGATTTGATTGTGATCGGGAAAGCGGCTCGTCCCCGTGCTTTAAAAAACGTTGCTATTAAGGATCTACCAGCGACTTGGAAATCCAACAAAAAGGCATGGATGACCCGAGAAATCATGTTGAGTGGTTAGTCGAATTCGACCGGAAAATGAGAATCCAAAAAAGGCAAGTTCTTTTATTTTTAGACAATGCATGCTCTCATCCTCGTGATATGAAAATGAAAAATGTGAAAATTATATTTTTACCGCCAAACACAACTTCTGTTTGTCAGCCCATGGATCAAGGTGTCATACAGAACTTTAAATTTTATTATCGGCACTTGATTTTAAAACATATTTTAACAAAAATTGACGATGGTCAAAGCTTATCTGAGCTTACAAAGTCTATCAATGTGTTAGAAGCTTTGTATTTTATAAAAACAGCATGGAATAAAGTAAATTCCTCTACAATTAAAAACTGTTTTGGCAAAGCTGGATTCAGAAAAAGTGAATGTAGCTCAGAATTTGCTGAGCAAAATTATTGCGATGCTGAAGACGATCTGCCCTTAGCGACACTTGCTCAGTTACTGCGACATGCCAAACATTTAGGAGTAGCAGATCCCCAGAAAGTAGATGATTTCCTGGCCATAGACAATAACATAACAACAGAAGAAAATGCCATTGGCAACTTTTCGAATTTGGATGTAGAAAGCCCAGGCCAACTTGAATATGGTAGTCCAAACGACTCAGAAGAAGAAGTGGAACTGGTGGACTCACTAAGCGGTTCAAAAACGATAAATTCATATGGGGAAGCTCTAAATCATATTTCTATATTGAAAAAATTTGCTAAAGATGATTTCACTGCATTTCAACATTTGAAAAATTTAGAAAGTTATTACGAAAATTGTCTCCTTCAGCAAAAGATGGTGAAATTTCGTCAGACAAACATTTTAAACTTTTTTCAACAAGCTAAAGAATAATGTTTTTTTAAATTCTCGTACCATGTATTGAAGCATTTATGTTTTGTATGCGTATATGTACATATATTATATAGATATATAGCATAAATACATACTTTAAAAATGTGGCGAGTTTCTGTTTCATTTTTCTCATGATTATAATACCTCATTGCCTCATGATTATATACCCCGTTATTTATACTCTATACTTACATACTCTCTTTTAAACGGACACCTCCCATAAGCGGACAAAAGTTACGGAACCGTGAGTGTCCGCTTATGGGAGCTTTCACTGTACTCCATTCTCAGCATTACTCACAGGATCATACTAACAACATCTCAATAAAAACAACACCTCAGTTGTTTCAAGGGCGTCTGTGCATAATCTTCAGGTTCGGAACCATTACAACTTAACTATGCCAACTCATCGCACAACACTTTTGAGAAGATCTTTCACTTACAATGCAATTTTATCTTACAATAGCTTAGGCCAGGATCTGAAGACTATCCAGTCTTCCCGGTGTTTTAAAGTACAGTTAAAAAGATATTTACAAGAATTGCAAAACAACCGCTAGCTTAAGATCTTGCATTTTCTTGCTTTTTTTATTTATGATCAGCTATTTTTCCATTTCATCATAACCTACTATCTTTCCTTCTTTTTATAGCTAATTGACATTACTCATTCTATTGTTTTGTGACTTAACCATATATTTTCACATTTTTTGTTTTTTTTTTCTATTTGTATAACTTGTTTTTTTTTTACTTTTATACGGGATTAGATGGTGAAATAGCAGGTGCTAAATCGCGCCCCCATGTAATGTACAATATTTTGGTCAATAAATTATTATTAAATACATCATCAATCACTTGATTTAGCTTCAAAAACGTATTTTCTCATTTGTGTCCGGACATTAAATTAGCTGCCATGGTTATCAAATGCACCAATGGAAAAGGATCATTTGCGCCGTACTCGAAACACAAATCTTTTACAAAAACTACATTGATATGACAGAAATTGAATGAGCATTCTATTTAAAATAATATGTGATACATGAAGTATTTGTTTATTTAATATGAGAACTAGGAACCCGTCTTGCACAAATTGTATAATTTTTTCCTAGTGTTGATTTTGATACCCGCGGATCAATAGTAAGATCGAGCCCAGAGTGACTATGCTTCCAACACGTCCTTCTCTTCCTATTCATTCACACACTAAAAACAATTTTTGATGTAATATCATTGTCCAAAAATATTTCAGTAATTTAGGGCAACATTGAATCATTACAACATAAGAACTAAACTATAAATCGCATATACTTTTATTCCGGGCGATAAGTTAAAGTCGATCAAATCGAAAAATGAGTAGCGCTATACCAAGCGACCATTTACCTTCACCGACATACTCAATTCAGATCTTGCAGCCACAACTAGACGCTACCAATTGATTTATTCTGCTGCACTGGACTTTCTCCTTCCTTTTCAGTTGCTGTGATAAAGTCTATAAATTTTGTATCGGTTGTTAACCTGACAGCCGTGGACTTTTCTCGTTAACACCTTAGGTGATACGGTTTTTGCGGCTTGGAAATACGAAAGGTAAATTCAGAGAAAGGGCATGCGGGACATGCGACGAATAGATAGCATTCCGAAGCGCGAAAGAGATTTTCTGTATAGCCAGTAAAAAATGGCATCACATAGACTGACTCTGTGCTTCTCATGCAATTCTGGACAAATGGACTTTGAATATACAGCATGTAGGTATAGTCTCTAAGTCAACTTTTTTACGTTCTTATTACCTTTACTATTGGCCCGCCATGGAAACCCTTTACAACTGGTGATGTTATAGAATGAATGTAACTGAAATGCTCATTTTTTTTTTAATAATAGGCTGTAACTGCTCGAATACGAGGGCTACTGTTAAAGTAAGAACAAATTGCGCATCGTGCCCGCGCATCCCGCCACGTGACGTCCGTTCAACCTCGGACACTCTTGGCCAGTCGGTCATTACGCCTCCGATACGCTTTACCGCTCTGACGGTGTTGGTTGAGTTGTTATACTGCTTTGTTTGTCACCATGTCATTCAGTAATCCCGCCTAGGTGCGCTCAGTAATTCAATTCTTGTTAAATTATGGGCGCTATTCAAAACCGCCTGGCCGCGGGGCCTGCTCTACTACAAGGCTCCACCTCACAAGGCAAGAACACAGACGCAACTGGACAAGTTTCGTTTTGAATCATCCACCATACAGCCCTGACTTAGCACCATACACTTCTTCCTTCAAAATATTTTGATGGAAAGCGCTTTGAAAACGATGACAGTGGAAGAAACAATGACTAACTGGTTTAACAGTCAGGTGTCACGTTCTTTGACAACTTGATCTAACATCAGGTACCTTGACTTGATAAACGTTTTTGATGACTATTTTGAAAAATTAAAAAATATTCATATTTTGATACAATTTATATTGATAAAGAAAATTTCTCTGAGTCCATTACAAAACGGTTCCTACGTAAGAATTCACCTTCGTAGATAGTGCATAATATCTGGACAACATTCGTACGCTCTGGTATCATGGCGTCGTCTACGACGTCGATGACGCTGCGGCCGGGAGCAGCATCGGCGTTGCTGAATTCCGATTGCACCATCTGTAGGCAAAGAATGTCGCGTGTTTCAGTGTTGATGGTGTTACTAAAGTCACATAATATTATGCGACATATGCATGGTATTATGTCTAGCTGGTAATACTATCAGGATCATAGATTTTTAAATAACGAAACGTCTTTCGCTAACACCAAAGGTCCAAAATTTACAACCCCTACATCCTACTATAATTTCTTTAAGGTTTTTGTTTCTTGCCATTAACTCCGCTGCTTTGGATTACTTTTCAAAAACTATAAACTTTTTTTGGCCTTGGCGTACCAGTAAGCTTTTCTGGAAGATTCATCAAAGTCCGAGCCGTACTTTCCAAGTTATAGACGGGCCAAGGAATAGCGCACAGGCAGACACGCGTATGAGGGTCAGTTGTCTAAATATTGGCCATTTGTGAATTGACCAGTCTCTTTTGAATTTATCCGCCCTTTTACCCTTTATTATAACAGCTGACTGATACTGATTTCAACGGAAAATATTGCATACGCTTAGAACCAAAAAAATGTCAAAATCAAAATCCACCGTAAAGCTGTAAGATTCAATAATTATAAATATAATAATATAATAATAAAGTATGTCCATGAAAAATGTGTCAGAGGAATGTATTTCAAGGAATATAAAAAAGAGCGATACAAATGTATGTTCAATAAGTACAGTTCTCAAGTATCGCCCGCAGCTACACAGGATACATATTTCACGTTCGCGAGCGGAAATGTTCCATTCTTGAATTTAGACGATCCTAAAGTGCTTCTAAAGTTACTTTCTTTCCATTTTCTAATCTTTCCCACATTATTATATTATAAAATAAACTGTATTCATTATAGGAAGCATTAATTTCATCGCAGGTTGTCTAACAACTTGTTTATTTACATTTCAATTTTCCACGCCTCGCCTTACACGGAGAAAGTAAAAGTGGTTTCCATTTTAAAGTTAAATGAATTTTCTGATACCGCAACTGCTAAATTTTCGGTTACTGGATGCTTCTTGATCTACATGCTTTAGTATGACATGCAGGAGTTCATAGTAGCAACCCGCATCACTGCTCTGGGATGCGACAATCTTGTCAGTTTAATGCTTCGAAAACGTTGACGAACAAGAAGCTCATCCGGTTTTGTTGGCCGAGTTCATTCAAAGAGCCGTTCATTTCGGCTAGTCGGTGTCCAGGTCGCCGAGGACATGATCTGGCACGAGCCCATCCCATCAACAGCGGCAGCTGCTGGAAACAGCTAAGGCTAAGAAGTACTTTTCGGATTGTGGAACAACCAACATATGGAGGCTTTACCTAGTTCTCCTAACTTTAGGCAGTTCAAAAATTTGATCAATAAAGTTTCTCTTAGCTCCTCATGGCAGCCGCGATGCCCTGCCTGCGCAGCTGCTCCGGTGTAAAATAATGACGTGGTGACTGCAGAATAGTCTTAGTGTTTGACCATCTCGGCTATCTGCTTGCAATTATGATGAGGTTTTAATATGTCATTATACGTCAACATCTAAGAGCAAAAGAGGGTAGTTGTGAAGTTTCTCATGCTTGCACTTGTGATAAATGGAGAGGACCTATTGGAGAAGGTTCGTCTTAAAAAATAGTGGAACGTGCATTTGGGCTCATATTATTTCAAAAAACTTCCAAAGAATGATGATTTTCACTTTAAAAGATAGGGGAGAAATACGTGTTTCCCAGGCAATGATAACCTCGAGATCAGTCGTCACAGAGGAAGGCGCTGCTAGTCTTCATATCTCGCCTCACTATTGGTTGAACATCAACCTATTTTCTCTCGTTTGCATGCCTGGCAAAATTGATAGCCGTGAGCCTCTCGCCGAGAGTCAATTGCAGTAGGTAGTCAGCCCATCTACCCCATGGTTAGTAATATGCTCCTCTTCGTTGCAATATACACAGTTCGTGTACTCTATCTCTTTCTCTCCCTCTCTCTCTCTCTTATCTACATATTCTCATCAGGTAGCTGTGAAAACAACTATGTCTTGCGAGGAACTGTGCAACACAATATCCGCACCGCGCACTTGTCAGCCCAAGTTTAAATGTCCCTCCTGCCATATACCTAACAAAGCGCCTCCCTTTCGTTGCTTTTGGATTTGGCGCCCTTGTTATAGAGTGCGCATCTCTCTTCAGTCAGCAACTGATTTGACGGGATATCAGCCACCACTAGCACTGGGACGGCTCTACTGGTTCCAATCCCTCGTTTTCTATCAACATCCCACATCAAGTTCCTTACCTCTAGCTTCGCGACTGCCTGAGTATCAGTTTTGATTATATACTAAGTGACATATAAATCCGAACACCCAGTTTAAATGGTTTTATTTCAATAAATGTTGGTGAATGTATTTATCTTACTGTAAATAACAAATGAAAAATTTTTCAGCCTTATCAGTTGGACATTCCGGTTTTTATACTGCTTTTTTTTAATTCACTGACGCTCTAAAAATGAATATTTCAGCCGCAGTAAAGAATCAACGTTGGCGGATTTTGGTTCTTGACATCCTTTACGATCGGTTACGATGCCTAGAGTACGGAGACCTGTACTTAGTGAGTTTGATAGGGGCCGTATAGTGGGACTTCGGGAAGCTGGACTTTCTTTTCGGGCAATTGCAGTTAGAGTGCAAAGAAGTGTAGACACTGTGGTTAGGTATTGTCAGGCATGGCTTCGAGAAGGCCGTACGCAAAGAGCAAGGGGCACTGGACGCCGCCGTAGAACAACAGACCGTAAAGATCGCCGCCTAAGATTATTGGCCTTAAGGGACCGTTTCTCCACTACCAGGTCCATTGCAAATAATGGTTTGCAGAACACGGAAGACCTATTGGCATGCGAAGTGTTTACCGACGAATGAGAAGTTTTGGCTTGTTTTCATACCGGCCACACTGGGTCCTCCCTTTAACTCGAGAACACCGACGTAATCGCCTTGAGTGGTGCAGACAACGGTCACTCTGGGATCAGGAATGGAACAGTATTGTCTTTAGTGACGAGTCTCGATTTTGTTTAGGCATGCACGATGGTCGTGCCAGGGTTAGAAGGCGACGTGGTGAAAGGAGGAATCCACAGTTTTTTGTTGAAAGACATGTTCATCACACTGTTGGAGTTATGGTTTGGGGTGCTATAGCTTATGGTTCCAGGTCACCTTTAATCTTCATCAGAGGTAACATGAATGCGCAGCGTTATATCCACGAAGTTCTAGAACCCCATCTTTTACCTTATCTTGACACCCTGGCAGATCCAACTTTCCAACAAGATAATGCCCGACCACATGTTGCAAGAGTCACAATAGACTTCTTTCAACATAATTATGTCACATTGTTACCATGGCCACCAAGATCTCCCGACTTATCCCCAATTGAGCACGTGTGGGATATGATGGGTAGGAGATTGCTCAATTTGCAACGTCCTCCTCAGACTCTAGAAGCACTTCGAGAGGAGTTGGTGGTTGCCTGGAATGAGATACCACAGGAGGACATTGACCACCTGATCCGAAGCATGCCTAGGCGCGTTGGAGAATGCGTATCACATCAGCGTGCATCCACACATTATTAAAGGTCAAAGGGCCTTAAAGCTGTGCAATCATTTTGAAATTTTTATCATTTACTTATTATGCTTCATTAAGTACTTATACAAAATTTTATTAAAATAAAACCATTTAAACTGGGTGTGTCACTTAGTATAGGTACTTTATGACCTCTAGACAAAAACGTCCACTCTTATATTAAATGTAAAACATTAATATAAAATTTCAATGAAGAAACAATTATTCTAACTAACGCTTTTCAACCAATTTGGCCTTTTGTTGGTTTCTAAAGAATGATCTTGTCGGCAGGAATCGATTGCACTCATTAATTTCTGACAGAAGTTATTTTTTTAATTGGTTTCCACTTACAAAAATCATTCGGTGCACCCATAGTCTGCGATATTTGGCCTTCACATTTTCACTGGGCTTCCTGGTTGATCCAATTCATCGGCGACAATGAACAAACGAACAAAACACTGAAGTAAGGTGGGGAAGCTGTCACAGCATTTACAATGCTACGGATAATTTATTTAAAGTACAGTATGCGAAAATAAAAAGAATCGCCTCTTGTTGGCCTATCAAGCCACGTTGGAAATTGCTTCAACCTAATACAAATATACGATTTAGGGTCTTGTAGGGTGGAGAATTGAGATTTAATTTAGATTGGCAATCTATGGTCAGCTTTAAAGGAAAGTTACTAAGGACCTTTTTCATTCAAAATGATTCTAGAACCAGAGAAAACTTTGTCCATCATGAAACAATTACAAAGACAGTTCAACTTTTTGTTCTTAGTGTGAGCGCAGATGAGCAATATTCTAATTTTTGTACTTGTGTCGTGTCTTCCTGTATTTTAGTAAAAAATTAAAGTAGAAAGTGAGCTTATACAAAAATATTATATCACTTAAAAATGCCAAAATTGCGACCGTTGGGCTTTTTGAGAACCGTCAGTTACTAAAATATATAGAAAAATGTTAACGAAAGTTTGAAATACGTATGTACTAGAATTTTCAAATTCAAAAATTTCAAAGATGCGATCAACTTCAAGTTTGACTCACTTTCATGGCTAAACATGATATGTTTGGGTTCCGTATCTTGTAACCATGTCCAGCCGCAGACAGCGCTGTTTCGTGCTCATTAGAAACTCAACGGTGCGGTATAGGTCTCAGATCTAGTCGAGGAGACAGACGAAACGAAAAGCAAACAAGTGGATGTAGTCCTTTGAAAAACTCTAAACTTTGTACACAAGCATCATCATTTCGTACGGTTAAGACCATAGGGATGCCCATTCATTTTGAAAAATATTATTTTCATTGCCGAAAACCCCGCTGACCTTGATTTTATTTAAGCTGGACGTGAGCTGAGGTGACGTGAGTCTCGGCATAGCCGAGTCGAATTATGGCTAAATTTTGATATTGTGAGATCACAGTCTATCGGGATAAACATAACTTGCTTCACGGATATCACTATTGGCTCCCATCCAAATTAATTGATGTTTGAATTAGTCACTTGTCATACAATATCCAAATTTGTCTCCAATTTGACTAAACTATAACACTAACTATTGTTTAAAAAAATAATGAGATATTGAGATAATGTAAAAGGTTTTTTGCAACCGGAACAACCATTCCGGACGTATATTCATAACATATTTTTTCCTATTTCGATAAAATCTCCTCATCACTTTTACGGCATACAATTACGTTGTAATAGCTAACTACCATTACTATAATAAGATAACAACCTATCAGTTAAAACAACAAATTAAATTATATGGCCCATGAAATTTGATGAACATAAAAATAGCTGTTTGATGGTCTTGGTAGCTACCTGATTTTTTGAGGAATGACGTCTGAGAAAAACTTAATTAGAATTCTTATGATAAACAGATCTCCGTAAAACTACGACTTCTATTACAAACATATTCTGACGACAGCCCGAAAATGAACTCTAAGGTAACTCTCCTCAGTAGGTGTTTAATCAGCATCTCTTGAATATCCATAGATCGCAGTTAACAAGACTGAAACCTGCCTGAGCATGTAAAAATGTAACTGTCTTGGAAAAGTAGTGTAAATATGATCTATAAATAAAAAACATTTCAAAAACGGAGTTTTATTTGATCGTTAATACCAAGAACTGAAAATTCAAAAATATTTTATTCCCATTGACGTTAATACGTTTTTATTTGAGAACATGAGATGGTAGAGCTTTCACAGTTAGGAAGTATAAAACTTCATTTTATACTTGTTAATAATTATTAGGTTAAATAACTGACTTAATAGTTCCTACGTAGTTGTTAGTGTGTTTGTACAATAGATCGAAGAAATAAAGCTTACCTGTATTTTAGCGATATTTGATATGGTTATTATCAACGAATTTTTATTTCACATAGTCATCAGATCCTAGGACCCAAGCAATTCAGACTAGGTAGAAGGAGCCAGTCAAGGATTTGTTGGTTCCCTAATTCTCAAGCCTGTAGTCAGAATCAAAGTGCACTTAAGTCAATTTATTGACAGTTCTGTCATTAAATTTGTATTTTGTGTTATTTTCGAAAAGTGCCAGTGTTTGCAGATAATTGTGGTATTAGAAGATTTGAAGACATGGTATTTCTTACATAACATGCAGAAGCGGCACAAGCCTAATGAAGGTAGATGTTTCAACTGATAAATATGCTGATACAGCGCTCTCACTTTGGTAGGCATTGGTAGACAAATGAGTCAAAAGTAAGTACTAAAGCTACGCAATTTTGGCGACAAACACTGCAATGTAAGCATACAGGCTTGGCTCCTTATAATATATAATTCGTTCTTAATAGAGTTTTATAACAGAGCATAGATAATACATACTGCATTGACATATTAGAAGTCCCCTTCACTGGATATAGAACCACGCCGCTTCACTTATTCTGCTTCGCTCATCATTTCATTTCATTTCATTTCTTTATTGGTTGAGTCATATGATCATGGGATGAGATAGAACACGTCAATGATAGATAGATAGATAGATAGATACATTTATTGTCTTGTAGATCATAAAAAATGACATAAGACTCGTCCTAAGAGGGAGGTACATAGTACACATAATTAAAAATAAAAACGAAACAAACATAAGTATTTACAAAGTACAAACAGGGACAACTTAATGCGTACAGACATTCACATATAAAAAAAGTTTAAAAAAATATATCACAGTGCGAGGTATTCAGACAAAGAATAGAAACATTTTTCAACTAATAATTTGCGTAGTTTACATTTAAAACTAGGAATACTACTGACATTCCTGAGGTTAGCTGAAAGTTTGTTATATATTCTGATGCAGGTGTATTCCGGTGACTTTTCGAACAGCGTCAGTGTGTGTTTTGGAATACTCAGACTCTCACCTGCCCTTGTATTATAATGTGTGTTTATGTTTCTGTTCTGTATAAATTTTGTTTTGTTTGTATGTGCGAAAAGGGCGCACTTATAAATATGAATGCTTGGTAGAGTCATGATGTTTTTACTTCTGAAGATATCTCTGCAGGATTCTCTTCTACGAATGTTGAATATCAGTCTGATTATTCTCTTCTGTTGAACAAATGCTCTAGAAATTGAAGTTGCTTGTCCCCAAATTATGATGTTCCTTGATAAACGTGAGTGGACGAGAGCATAATATACATCTAGTAAAGCTGACTCTGATAAGCAAAACTTGATCTTAAGAATCGCGTAATATGATTGGTTCAACTTTTTACACACACTGTCCATGTGTTGTTGCCAACTGAGCTTTGCATCCATTTCTATTCCCAAGAATGTCGTAGTTTTCGATGTCTCATGATTTGCTAGAATAGGGGCGTTTGTATAAAAATGTACAACATCTGACTTTTCGAGGTTTAAAATCAAACGATTTGCTTGGCACCACCCTTTCATTTCACATTTTACTCCATTTATTTTTGCAATAATGTCATTGCGTGAGGTTCTACTTACAAGAACTGATGTATCATCCGCATAATTTGTTACAAATCCAGAGAGATGCAAATCACTTATATACAGAATGAATACAAGGGGTGCTAAAACTGAGCCTTGCGCTACTCCAATGTCGATACTGTACGTTGCGGATGTAATTCCGTTAACTTTTGTTTTGAATTTCCTGTCAGACAGGAAAGACACTACCCAATCTAATATAAAACCTCTTAAACCTAAATAAAATAATTTTTCCTCGAGAAGTCCAATGTCAATTGTATCGAAAGCTTTCGATAGGTCAAAAAAGATGCCCGCGATACATTTATTCATATCGAGCTGTTTATATATCTGACATACAAACTCATAAGTAGCTGTCTCTATTGAATGAAGTTTCCTAAATCCATGCTGCGAGCTTGGGATAAGGTTGAATTTTTCAGCATATCCCAAAATTCTTGAATAAATCGCTCTTTCGATTATTTTAGAAAAGATTGACAACAATGTTATGGGGCGGTAATTATCAACTTGAGTAGGATCTCCCTTTTTTGGAACGGGAACTATTATCGCAAGCTTCAGGGATTTAGGAAATTTGCCTTGATAGACAGACATGTTAATTAAAGTTGTGAGAGGACCTGCAATTTCATTTAAAACACTTTTAATAACACGAGTAGTTACACCGTCACTACCACACGATTGGCAATAAGGTTAAAAGAACATATGGAAAATAAATAAGTGATTAACAAAAATTAGTATATGGCAGTGAAAATAAACAAACATTGAAATATAACATAAAAATAGACCAAAATTCAACAAACAAATATTTATTTAAAACGTGATGGATTCAGATTAAAATATTCCTGTGCTTAAAATATGTAAATAAAATAAATGAGATTAAAAAACCTAAAATATAAAAATGAATAGGAAAGGTAACAGTTGATATTGAGACATAGGATATCACAGTGTTGACATAAACCGTATTATCAGAACTACACATATTGGTAGTTTAGCAGGTTATCTGGCAAGTACTGATCCAAAGAGTAATATGCTCTACTTTTTAATATTGCCTTGAGTTCAAGTTTGAAAGAAGTGAGTGTCAGGACCGTGAGGGTATGTGACAATTTGTTGAACAGCCTAACACCAATTTGATCCGGGCTGCATTCTGTTCTAGACAATCTTTGCATGAGAACCTTGTAGGATTAGCCTTTTCGTTGGATACTTAAATCATAAGGGTTACTGTGAAATTGATAAATCGCCATTTTGAGGTGGCCGTCATATTTGATTCAAAATGACGTCATTTTCCTTATTGTCTTTCTCTCAAGACTTGATACCCATATCTCAGGGGTGACAGAAAATCATAATGTAGGGGTTATTATGGAAATGAAAAATTGCACCGTATTGGATTCAAAATGGCGACATCCTCTTTACCGTATATTGCAATCGCAATGTTGAATGAATTCAGATACAGGATTTGTCCCACGATTTTTATCTGTAAATTAGCAAGCTGCCAGAATTATTGGGAATAGAAATGGATGCAAAACTCAATTAACAGCAACACATTGACAGTGTGTGTGTATGTGTGTTCTCCTGTCTACTAGCATTTGTCAAGGAATAGTATAATTTGGGGTCAATCATGTTCAATTTCTAGAGATTTGGTTCAACAGAAGATAATAATCAGATTGATATTCAACATCTACAGAAGAAAATCCTACAGAGAGGTCTTTTGAAGTAAGACATAATGTCTCTGTGAAGCATTCATATTTATAAGTGCACCGTCTGCACAAATACAATCAAACAAAATTTATACAGAACAAAAACATCAACACACAATATAGTACGAGGGCAGGTGAGAGTCAGTATTTTAAAACACACACTGACGCTGTTTAAAAAGTCACTACAATACACCTGCATTAGGATATATAACAAACGTCTGGCTTCCAGTCTGAGACCTACTTGGCACCTTCTGGAGTATCCTCAGGGGTCCAACCTGGGACCATTACTGTTTTTGATATTTATTAATGACCTCTGTGACTCAGTTGAATGTGAACGCCTATGCTTTGCTGACGACTTAAAATTTATTCGCAGATAAATACTCCTGATGATTGTATCAAGCTACAACACCAATTAAATTTTGTGCTGTCTTGGTGTGTAGAAAACAAGTTGGAGCTTAATGTGAAGAAGTGTAAAATAGTCAGCTATACCAGGAAAATTAATGTTTGCGAATATCCATACTCTTTGATGGGTCTGTGCTAGAAAGATGCTCTGATGTACGTGATTTAGGTATCATCTATGATCAAAAGTTAACTTTTAGTCAGCATATAAATAAAGTATCAGAAGCATTGGCGGCTTATGATTTCATAGTAAGGAATTGCAGGAATTTTCATAACATAAAGTCTATTAAGCTATTATATTATGCTTATGTTAGATCCAAAGTCGAATATTGTAGTATTATTTGGAGCCCTTACTATGAATGCTATAGCACAGCTATTGAAAGAGTACAACGGAAGTTTATGAAGTTTGTTCTGTTTAGGATTGATGGGACATATCCAAAGAGAGGTACAAGTAATGAGGAACTATGTAGTCGCTTACACATGTTGACTTTGAAAAAACGTAGGTACTGTGCCTCAATAATATTTGGCTACAAAATAATCAACAATTTAATTGATTGCCCCTTGATCCTGGAACAGATCAAGTTTCGTACTCCAACGTTTGCATCTCGCAATCATAAAATATTCGGGCTTCCTAGAGCTAGGACAAACATTCTTCTCAAGTCACCGTTATATGTAACTTAAACAGAATTGGATGTTACTGTGATATATTTACGACAATTGTTAATTACCTGCTAAAGGCAGCTAAGGCTTATTCGGACCAATAGCTCATGTTACAAATTTATACCTGTGTTGCATTTGTTGTTTTCTTTTCGCTTTTTTTTTGCTTTTGTATTAGGTTTATAAATTGTCCTATAAATGGGAAACTCTTGGACAATAAAGCTATTATTATTATTATTATTATTAAACGTCCAGCGAATCTTAAGAATTTCAGTAGCATTGCCAGTTTTAAAAGTCAACTACAAAATTATTAGTTGAAAAATGCTTTTATTTGTCGTAATACCTCGCACTGTGATATTTTTTATATGCGAATGTCTGTACGCCTTTCTGTTTTGTAAATGACTTGTTTCTGTTTGTACTGTCTTGTAAATGCTTACGTTTTATTTTACTTTTAATTATGTGTGCTATGTACCTCCTCTTCGGATGAGTCATGTCATTTTAGTGATCTACAAGACAATAAATGTATCAAACATATCTATCTATATATGGAATTTAACATCGCTATATCAAGATGCCATGAGGTATCTATAAATTATTTAAATATATATCCTACTTGAAATAATTCCAATCTGCTTCGGCAGAGATAAAAGAAACATTAAAGCCAAGGAACACGTATCTTTGCTCCCGTATATCATGCTTCTGAAAGAGACATGAAAGTTCAATTACTATAACTTGCACTATGTTGAGAATACGCAAAAATGATCAGAAACGGGCTATCGGCATCGATTATTATTAATCCAAGTCCATAAAAAGCGCTATAAAATGTGAGTTCAACAAACAGAACAAGTACGGAGCATAACTTTTAAGTGCGATGAAATGTTCTAAGATTATCCGACCCATAAAATACCCACAGGCACTATCTCATAAACGCTATTCTTATAAAAAGCACGCTGAATAGCTTCGCAGTCGCTTTTTGCAATTTCAAGGTATTCTGCATGTCAATCTTTATGCATTTGCCATTGCTCTACGGACAAGTCATGTTTTTTTAGTACAACGTCCTCATTATGCTCCTACACAAAGTGACAATAGCGTTACTGCTTCTTTATAATATAAAAATGTCAGATACCGTTTTTATGCTTTATGGATGTATGTGGGATATATTGTATCTATCTAATATGACTTGTGTTGGTCAGGAAACGTGAGTGCTATTCATTCTTCACATGAAATACTGTTCGCTATAAATAGTCTGTAAAATTGTAGTGTGGGTGCCCGTAATTTTCTTAACAGTTAATCCATGATGATTATTTACTGCAATCTGACTGTTTTAGTATCTAGAACACGAGAGGTCACTCATGTCTCTAAATCATACTTGATAACTAGCATAAAGTTGAAAGTAATAGACTTAGAAAAGTAAAAATGGCGTCAAGTAGATTGACTCAATACTGACAAAATTAAAGGTTAGGCAATGGTGGATACACTCAAAGATCATAAAATTAAGAAAAATAGATGTTTAGATATAAAAACATCATTTTCGCCGAAAGCATTACAGAACGCTAAAGTGGTTCGTACTCCTAATATCCAAGTAAAGCTAAAATATATAATATTTCTCTTGTAGTGGCATGTCAGTGACGACACCACCGCAGACAAGTTTTACCAATTGCACAGCCGGCAGTGGCCTCCATGACGATACAGCAGTTATTTCGAATTATGAATGAGTTTGGTTGGCCGCGTGGGTCAGAGAGTCGTGCTACTGATCAGCCGGCCGGCCGGGCCGCCAGTTCGAATCTCGCCTTCGCCATGGATGTTGTGACGTTGTGTGTTTGTCCATAATTAGAGAAATATATTTACCAACCTAGTTTCTGGCTGCATGGCTTGGTCCTAAAGCAAAAAAGAAAAAATGAATGAGTTATACATCGGACTTTGATCATTCAATTTTCCCGTTGTTAGCCGGATAAGAAGTTTCTTAATGATGGAACATCTTTCTACAACCTCCAAACTCAACCCCTACAAAAATGTTTCAGAAAATTATAAAGAGCCGCTGAAATCCGAGCGGTACTTCTCAAGTTATAGGCGGTTATAAAATTAACGGACAGACAGACAGACCAGCGGAAATGACATGGTTATTAGCGATATACATTCATATAACATCCAAGAAACGTAATTTCTTAATTTCGAAATTTTTCGCGATTACAATACTTCCTCACCAGTTTTGGCTTAAGAAATAAAAGTAATGTACAAAAGTACAGGAGCATGTGCCTGCAATTTGTTGTATAGGGAATGCATGCACCTTAACGCACATCCCAGCAACGGCGCATTCAAGAATTCATCTAGAAGTGGACGCAGGATTCATGCTTAGAAGGTTCCTTATCTCGGGGTTGGGGTGTTTCAAGGTATCAAAATTGAAGAGCGTGGGCGGAGGTGGCGTTGGTGTGCCGGCAGCAGGTTTAAGCACCACTTTTTAGAGCTAATGCCCTTGTGATAATTGAAGAGCAGTGGCTGACATACAGTTAAGGGAGACATCCCCACGATTCAGGTCTAGCAAAATAATATAAGATAATTGAGGTGATGCTTAGATCCCGGGAGGAGGGTGCGCGCCTCCTCTAAATCCGCCCTTTCGGTCGGTGGAGTTCTATGTACTGACATGTTTAATATATGTCGCTTTGTCTTTTTCTGGTGAAATAAGGGAAAAGTTGTAAATCATTCTACTTGGCTGCATTTTTTGCAACACCGTACGTGAAAGCGTGCCAAGCTCGTTAGTGGTGCATTCCAAAATCTCTTACACCTACAACTGCTAATTCAATTAAACTAGACATATAAGGTTGAAAGATCCATTTACTGATACATTGATATTAAGTAGCTTCTCGCTTTTGCCTAGAAAAGGTGATAAAAACCTCAAAGTCAAAGGTATTCCGACATACGTCAATTAGCTTTCTAGTGACATGGCGTTTCAACAATGATACGTACATTTTTCATCATTATGTTATTATATTGTTTGTGTGATGACCGTTTTCCTCGATGGCCGTTGTCTTTAGCACATAGGCAGATATTGGCTTGGCAGTCTGGAAGTCTGCAAGTAAAGCGCTGTCAGTAGCACAACTTTGGATCGAGTTGACCGTACAGCGTTGGACGAAGACCCCGGTGAAACTCCTGTGCAAACACTGTGGAAATTCAGCCAACAATCTGCAAAGCTTCTCAAAGCTTGCATGAGAGGGCGGCATGCCACAGCCGATCGAAAGCTTTCGCGATATCAAAAGCAACATGAGCCTCACCGCAATTCCTGTTTCAAATCAAGCCGGGCTGCTCAAGATACTTCTGAGCACAGAAGGCAGGGTTATTACAAATAAAACTATTTAATTTGAAAAAATAGGCAAAATGTCAACGTATGCACTAGGTGTGCCGCTTGCTTATTCCGCGCGTACAAGTGAGCATGCATTGAATCTCTGCAAGGTCAAAGATGACATTTTATAGGAAAAACTACGTAATGTCAAAAAACCTACATAACGTCATAAAAAATCGATATAATATCGCTTTTGAGTTACGTAATATGGGTGCCGCACTTGTAAGGGTCCGCCTTAAGATCCCCCTTTGAGTATAAAGTAATTGATCTTGATATGAGCGTTTGTCTATCAGACTCTGAAGCTTCTGAGACAATGAAATTAAAGTAATTTTGTCACTAACGGAAATTGATCATCTACTTCAGAATAATTGTTCTTAATAAATAATCGGATTCAACGTTAGTTTCTCTCAACAGAAAGACAACTATTAATCATGAAGCATAATTCTACCTTTCGCGATGACAACGCCAGTTACAATGACTTAGAAATAACCCGCAGTTATAAATAGCTGATGTTGTTATTAAAAATTTCATGCGCGTGATATTTCAGGAAGCTTATTTAACGTAACGCAAATGGAATAATTACAGTTCTCCACCAACTACAAGTTCACATTTTTTACTGTTTGCGAATGAAACCTTCTTTTTGCGCTTAGACCCGTTAGCACTATCTTAAGTAATTACGAGTGAGCTATTTGGCGTCTTGAGGCGACGGCGATGCAGTTAGGTAGATTTTCCACAATTCAGTAGTCGTCTTTTTAGAGCAAGGGCGCCAGATTAAATTAACTATTAATTAATTAAACTAAACAATATACTCTCAAATATGTAGCTAATTTAATAAAGTATTGGAATAATTAATTTCCTTGCATTCTAGAAGAAATTTGGTACTTGTATTTTATCATCTCTACAGGGTGGGTAACATATAGCTGACTTATTTGTTTCCCCAATGTCTTTGATTTAGAATAAAATAGATCAAATCTGATTGTCGTAATCTTTTATTGAAAGTTAGGAGCTACATATGAAAAATTATCGTAACATAAATGCCTGTCTGGCGAAGCCTCAGAAACCGGTTTACGTTTTCCATCAGTTTTGTGAGATCTTAATGGAAATATTCTGAATAGATTCTTGAATATTACCCGTTAGATGCTTGTAGTGCTCGATTTATTAGAAACCCTTACAGAAAGAACTCTGGTGATCAAGCCAGATGACATCAACACGTTTTTCGTTAACACATTAATTCTTTTCCTAGCCTCGACCTGCTTAGGAGCCCCAAAAGTCATGGTAATATTCTCCTGAAACGCCTGATCGGACCTTACTTTTTTTATGCTGGTGCAGCTGAGAAGTTAGACACTTGAATACCTTGGCATCGCGACTGCTATAAGGAGCTTAGGGGCACCCGGTAGGTCCTATTTCCTAAGGTCAGTAAAGAACTGAAAAAAGCCTCTTCATGTAGGTTGTTGTAAAATCTCGGCACCGTAGGAACGAAGGAGCGGTCGTACCGGCCGCAGTCAGGAGGGTTTGTCTGGCGTGCTCTTCGCACAGCGGCATCATGGAGGAGGGGTCGGAGAAGCAAATCCCGTTGACATAGCGGTAGAAGAGAGCCAGATCACTGACCGCCTGTCGGTACAAAAGGGTCCCGAGACTGTCTGTTATGGACGTGTTATCTATTAGTCGGACAGCCCTCCCTCGAATAGCATCGAATATTGACAATATAGTCACGGCGGCTGCATCCCGAACATGTGCAGCTTTGGCAGAACTCGGCCATCCGTCGAAGCCGGAAGAGTGCTAGGACTTCCATAAAAGCTTGAGATATACAACATATACACATACAAATGTGTACTTTCTCATTTACTACTAACTTTTATCCAGATCCATCCGAAATTCTATCTCATATTATTCTATTAATTGCATCAATAGTTCCATAGCCTCATTCAAATCTTTGTTTATAAATTAAACACGGTGCGTAGTAAACCTTAAGCCTCTTGCACTTATCTAATATTATCCATACGGTAAGTGCGAGAAGCGTGCAATTTGTGAAAAGTGCGCCGATGGCATCCGTCACCTCGTACTCGGGTTGCTAGGCGACGAGGTGCTACTATCTCATTCTAACACATGGATTGCACGCTTCTCGCCCTTCTCTCTCGTACAAATTACGACGTCAGTGGTATTTGGTTCTCGGTGTATATAGCAATAGCACATTATAGGCAACCTATAATTTCTAAGTAGAAATTTTTCTTACTGAACACAAAAAAAACAGTTTAATGTCGATATCATTAACACTTCTTCCTGTCATTACAATGAAAATAACGGGGGCATCATTTACGGCAAATCTAGAATGAATATACAAACTCGATTGTGTGTTTAAGGAACTGGCAAATCATTTTGTTTCCCGTTAGTTGAATTTTTCGTTATATAATGCGGATGATTATGCATGGATGTGGAATAAATGGTACAAATTATGGAGAAAATTATGAAGAATGGGTCGTTACAGCGAAGTTGCTGGATCGAAACAATCGTAACACTAACGCAAAATAAAAACGGAAAAGATGATAAATTGTATGAGTCAAGCGTGTACAGGAACAATAAATTGTTGCGCTATGAATATTAGAATATTTCTTTAGTTCTCTAGTCACTACATATACTGTAAACTTGACAGAACAACTTGGCTATAAAATGAGTCAAGGGTGAAAGTCTTATCCTTCTTCTTCTCATAGTAACCTGTCCTCAATGGAAGTGAGACCCAGCTAAATGGTTGCTGTTATATGGGATGTTTTGCAAGAGTCGTGATGTGCGGTCCTCTTCCAAAACGGTTACGGCGAGGTTCAGCTATGAGAAGTAGCACCCAATGTGGACGATAAGAGAAAAGGCCAAGCTGACGTATTCGGTGGTATACCGTACGCATACCAACCATCCTTCGATGCTCTTCAATCCGCTGATTAGCGATGACTCGAGTACCAGAACCCCTCGCTCGCTGTCCGCGACCTTCCTAAGTTTCTTTATCACCAAACAATACACGCATCCCCCACAAAAACTTAACAGAAAAACCGTACCATTTTATCACTTGTGGTTCATGGCGAGATAAATCGATATGTGAAAAATTCTTGACTTCTAATAAGCATACGTAGGTGTCTACCTTTTTTGTTACTATAATTTTCTTACTGGACTACCATGTTGATGGCTATTGGATTTTATATGAAGTTATCCACGGTGTTACGAAAATTCGGACACCTTTTTGTTGGTTCCATATTTACGTAATCTTGAAGCACTTTATTTGTGGCAATCACCTTTGGTTATGTTCAGTGTCACTAACAAGAACTACCAGTATAAGCTTTCATGTTGTGTATTTCCGGATTATCTAATATATAATAACAATTAAAAGTTTTTTCTTGCGACATTTCCGCGGCTGACGCAATACAATTCTGATCGAACGAAATCATTTTCACTAATTGCTTTTGTTCCCAATGAATAAGAAATATCTATAACCATCTACGTATAAAACACATCAAGTGGGAAATACATTTATGCGTAAAATTGAAGCTAGCACTAAAATGACATATGAATAAAGAAAGAACGGTGTAGGGTTTTTAAAACACTTCTAAAGCAACAAAGCTCTTGCATTGATTCAATTCTTTACACCGCAGCAGCCACGCAGTCAAGGCCTAGCTAACGGATCACCGTGCATGCTATAAGAAACTCAAAAACACCTTGTTAATTTGATTTTTGATTTTTTGATTAGAAAGGTTAGCAGAACTGGAAATGGCATCCCCAGCCAGATTGTTCAACAATCTCGACAACCTAGGGACAAAGGAGCAGTCGAATTAATGGCTCATTGGTAGAACTCGGCTATCCATTGAAACTGGATGAGCGCTAGGGCGCTTCTTGTTTGTCATGGTACAGTAATGTGTTTTTGAAGTATTCAACTGTACCAGGTTATTGTGTCCCAAGAAGTGATACTCTCCAGAGCTCTCGTCAGAGACGCAGTCGCTGATGGTCTTCTTGTCTCCAGCTCAGCGGCAGAGATCGGCTGAATTCCTGCATCTAGAGTGCTGTCATCAGTAAAGCTGTGGATCGGATTGATCATACATGATCTCAAAGGAGCATGGGCTTCCTTGTGTTCAGACCAATTGCATTAAGGTGTTCCAAATCGAAAAGGAATTATTAATATGAAACGTGCGAATTCATGGTCCATCTTGATATATACGGTGTAGAAGATATTGATTGTGAATTAATCTAAGATCGATACCTATCTTCACATGTATTAATCTAGGTTTTTGGAGAAATTGAGTTCACAAAACATAAATATGATTCAAAGCTGGGCTCGCCCTTGTTCTCTCGACTAGATTGTAGAAGCAATAAAATGTCTATTCATTTTCAATGTAAAGATAACGGTCTACCACATAACTATTTCGTAAGTTTTAGTGTTCTCCAAAGTTACTTAGCCTGCGACGAAAGTATATATTTTCACAAGCATAATGGCTTATTCAGACCTTCGAAATGAAAACGAGCACCTCGTTAATTTCACAATGTTACAGTATGCATCTAGTAGGCCTGCAAGCCCTGGCATTGCATAACAGTTGCCTGTCTAAATGAAATTGTTATTGCAGACGAGATGCCTTGATGGAATTGATTATGGGTACGCTTATCAAAAGTTGATCGAATTGGCTATGCATTCTTTTCTAAGGAAACCTTTTGGGATACAGTGCAGTAACAAATTTATTTCACAGCCAAAACGTCCACAGTGAGTGCTTTTGGTTTTCCAATCGCGGTTTTTAATGTTTATCGGTGCTGGAACAAGTCTATCGAATTTTTACTGATGCTAAACAACATGTAATAGGCTTCGACTCAAATGGTAGAATGAAGACAGGCGAAATATTGTTTCTTGTACTCGTATAATACTACGTGTAGGTCTTTCACCTTATTATTCTGGATTGAAGAGTATTGGTACGAGCTATGTTCAGTCGATGTGCATTTGTACTTTATAAATAGCGACCATGAAAATAGTATAAACACGCTTACTTGCCTCACATTTTCCGTGTTGATATTTTGATAACACCAATTAAGCAAACAGGGTAACAAGGTAGACAGCTTTTTCAACTATATTTTTTTATGTTTCAGTAATGAAGCACCACATCCCGTTCCATGGCTGCAGTGGTTAGCCATGCGATGCGACGATTCCCTACTTCGCCTCCTGACACTTCGTACTCATCTTGCAGATTTAGGGTAAGTTTCCTTGATATTCCTCCAGCAGGGCTATTACGTAAAAAATCTATAAGACATAAAGAAACTACAAAATGTCAACTTGCTGCCTAGTGTGCAAATCATCAAAAGCGTCCATTTATGGAATGGACTAGGAATGACTCAACGACACTACGAGCCCCTTCCCACTTCAGTTGGCCCACTTCAAGATTTGTACTAAACATGACGAAACTATTTACTTCTAAAACAATTTATTTTCTCAAAAACATTTTAGATACACTCTAGTCGTAAAAAATACATATTTGAAACCACTTAGACCTATAACTAATAAAACATCTGAACAAATAAACAATGTCCGAATAAATGCGCGAAGTTAGCAAAGCAACAATTGAAAGATTACCATTGGGTAACACCACCTTTATTTTTTACTACGGCTGAAATTCTTTAGGGCGTAGTGTTAACCAAGTTTTGGCAAACATTTGGTGTAAAACAATCCCATATTTCTTGAAGCTTTTGTGTCAGTTCGGTGATTGTACGAGCAGGATGTCGTAGAACCTTTTTCATCTCGTGCCACAAAGTTTCAATAGGTGACAGATCTGGACTGCTAGAAACCCATTTCAAAAGTGGTACATTATTTACTTCCATCCATTTTATAGCCTTTTTTTGAGGTATGGCACGCTACACCATCTTGCTGAAACACAAAATCTTGGCCGGATGTCAAACATTCTTCCATCACTGGCAAAAGCCATTCTTCTAAAATTGCCAAATATTTGTTTGTATCCACATTTCCATGAATAAAATCAATTTTT
Organism: Acanthoscelides obtectus; assembly: GCA_963669975.1. Lineage (NCBI taxonomy): Eukaryota > Metazoa > Arthropoda > Insecta > Coleoptera > Chrysomelidae > Acanthoscelides > Acanthoscelides obtectus. The sequence continues at coordinate 45,949,144 of CAVLJG010000005.1, forward strand.
GCTACTCCTTTTGATGACATACTGCCCCAGACCATAATGGATGCTGGAAATTTCACTTTTCTCTTCAGACAGTCAACATGGAATGCTTTATTTTTTTGCGAATAACTCTATTGCGACTGTCACCAACACAAACTTCGAATCGGGCCTCATCACTCCATTGTATTACACACCATTGTTGAGGTGTCCATTGTCTATGTTCTTTAGCCCATCTAAGCCGATTTTTCTTTTGCAGTGGAGTTAATAGTGGCTTTTCTTTGGCCTATAAACGAGTTATGCAACTTTAGGGTTTTTACTTCACTTTTTTTGTTTTGGACATCGAAATTCTCCTTCCAACAGCGTCACTCCATAGAGCACTTAATTGTAAATAATTGGCACGCCTGTTTTTCACGATTATTCTTCTTAATGCTCTTCGGTCGGCATTTGTGATATTAGTTTTTTTCACATATCGTGGCTTAATATTAACTGAACCAGTTACGTTATATCTTCTAACAATATTTCTCACACTGTACTGCGAAAAGTCTAACAAAGTTGCAGTTTCTGAGTTTGATTTCCCAGAATTAAAAATTTAATTATCAGTAACCGAATTTTCTCACTAATAACCTTTCCTCTTCCCATTTTGAAAACCTTAACTACCCAAAACTATTTCAAACGTATTCTGACAGCTGTGATTAATAAAAACAGTTGTCATGGCTCTTTGGTAGAACTCGGCTATTCATCTTGACAAGTGTCCCAGTGGATATTTGCTGACATTATAGTATCATAACAATGCTTTTCAGATTTCTTAATAGCTAACCCCCTACAAACTTGTTGTATCTTTATGTTGTCCTGCGATATAAATGATGTCTCTATGGCAATATTTACCATACACACAAGTATAACATTATACACTGAAATTCTTAGGAATAAGGGGATCACATTAAATACATACCCTTGGCACATCTAAGTGTTTAGTGTAGGTAGGTGATAAGGGATACGGAGCAGCATTTTAGGTCAAATATATCCTTTTTCAAACAAGAATACAATTTCTCATTTCGAAGAATCCTTTAAGTAAACATGTTTAAGTCTTAAGAAACGTCTAGGATAAGGTTTGCAAGCAGAACAATTTTGTATGGTTGAAATTGGAAAAAGTTTCTCGAGGCTTGTTGACTAGATAATATGAACAAAGTTACCGGAATCTATTCCGGTAAAGGACAAATGTAAAAACACAGTTCGTAATATGGATAAGAGAAATGTAACAGTAGATTGATTGACGAAGAAACATATAAGATCATTAATAAGAAGAAGCTTAATTTATTATCAACTGAACCTGTGTTATCGAAGCTTCTTCCGTTAATCGGTCGGTCTTCCTACAATTCATACGAAATATGGACAGGAACAGCTCCTCATAACATAATATGAGAGACGTAATCAGATGAAGAATCTTACCCTAAAGTAATGATGTTGATAAGTGGAAAGTATTGCTTGCAATTGCAACAGCTGACATATATAGAGTCTTAGGTCACACAAGATTGTAAGAGTCCCTCTGCCTGCCTATTCATTTCTCAGGCAGTGCTGTAGTTGCACAACACCTGAAGAATTTCAGTATTTGCCAGTGGCTTTCTTCGGTGCATTTAGTTTAATTTGTGAGAAATTGCTTTTTTCCGTCATCGCAGCCGTCTGATTGGGAATGCTATATATCCGATATTTTCAAGAAATCTTTACATTGTTATTATGTCAAAAGCGGAAAAGCGATTACTGTTTGATGCAAAGTCATCCCAACTGTGAGAAGCGTTTGACCGGAAAAGCTCTCTATGTTGTTGCCAGAACACCAAAATGCTGTCTTAATGTTGTGTGGAATGCAAATTTACTTTCTGTATTATACAATTATACAACACATTATATGACAAACTTTGAACTGTTGCATAAACGTTCATACTATTTTATATGGAATATTTGTACGGTAGTTAAAATTGTTGTGTTGTGGCATCCATCGTAACATTTATTCAACAAACCGGGTACTACGTATCTTGAAAAAGTGACATTATGTAATTTTTTTTTACATTGTATTGGTTTGGTATTGGTTTTTTGTGACATTATGTAGGTTTTTCTACAAGATTCTAGCTTAGCCCTAGCTGATGAACACTCTGTGAACTGGTTTTGTAGTTGTACGTGTTGCCTAAACGTCATGAGGCTTCAGTTATCAATGTTTGTCTCTCATGTGATGTAAAATCTGCTTCAGAGATGGCATTACTGGAGGTGTAAGCTGTAAGTTGTATACTATAGCTAGAAGAAGCCAGAAAGAACAACATATAAATAACCCGTCGAGCACACCCAATAGTTTGGCAGCATATTCAGTAATGATTTTCTCACACGGAAAATATCACTAATTTTATACACATGCAGACCAATACACATAAGCATCCAGATGCGATCTTGCTATTCAACCAACTTTCTTCTCAGAGATGAAAACTACAGACTACTTGGCTTCACAAAAACATATGCAACCAGCAATGCGTGTAGTTGAGTCATGCCTCCATTGATGGACGCTCACAACGATCCTAATGAGCAAAAGTCGAATGCCTATTTGCACCCTAAGAACTACCGAGTCTGCAAGATGACATTTTGACGTTTTATAGATTTTTTACATAATACCGGTGCCGACCCTTGTTGTTTTGGTGTACAAATTTACTACTTTAGCCAACAAATTGCTCCCAATGGAAGCACTTATAGAACTGTCGTTTAGTAATTGTTGCAACAGCTGCAACAATATCACAACTTTTATAGTAAAAAATTGCTGTTCTCGGCATACATTTCTTGCTAAATATGTTGGTATACAACTTCCCCATAACCTATCTTTCTGTGAGCATCTTTTTAGGTTAAATGTCATGACCAATATTTTAAGACAAAACAGAATTTAAAATAGTCTTTATTTTTCGATATTTTGAACTATCTGGGCAGTTCAAGACGTGGTAAATAATGTATGATGTTCATAAAATTTTGGAATTATGGTTTGAAAATGTGGGGTTATGTAGGTATACAAGGAAAATAGGATGCTAGCGATGGAACACGTGTGCATGCAAAAGGTATCTACATATTATGGCCCAACCTTAGAAATCCGCCGGGTTGTACCTCCACGTTCGACTGTCCAAAATCATCTACGAGTATCACCTTCGCTTTGCTCACGGCGATTGATTGGTAGACACGTAGCGCCTACTTATGATACTATAACTTGTCGGCTCAGAGTTACACAGTTACAACTGTCCCGCTTGTCGGTAGGAAATGTACTGCATTAGAGTGTTTTCGTTTCCATATTATTGAATATTTCCCTAAAATTTTTTCTGATATCGATTTTATGATCATTTTAGTATTATACAGAATGTTTTAATTGAATTTTGATGTTTCAGTCAATAAAATTTAATATCATTATAAATAGAATGAATAGATAGAATCTGCATAAGGTTATAATTTTTGAAAAATGTGCAATCTACAATTTTAGGGTTCTGAATTGTTCAAGAGTTACTCGTAATTATTGGAAATGCGCCTCTAGCTTTTCAAACATAAATCTCTCTAGATTTCCAAAGAAAGAGCCTTTTTTTTTTCGAAACAAATTGATTTTGAATAATACCTTTTTGCATCAGTACCATATATTAATTTGTTATGTTAAGTTTTTGAACAGTAAATAGAGAGAATAAAGAACAAGATAGTATATATTTATCTATGACATATTTATAGGTTTTTAGAAAATGGCATGCCTACATGGTTTTTAATATTTTCTCAATAAAAGTCCTTTGTATTGATAAACCTCTTTATTGAATTTATTTTATAATATCCACCATATTTAGACCTTTTTCATTCGTAGACTGTGAGATGTCTGCACTCCTGAGAATTTCGACAAATGAAGGGAAGGTATTCCATTACTTTTCAACTTCCACTTATTTTGAGGTCATCCAAATATTTTTTCTTCTGAGCAAAACGCAAAACACTTGCTGTTTTTACACTATATATGAGTTGCCGATAACACTTCAGAACCCAATGATAGAAAACTTGTTTCTCTTTCTAAAAATGAAGAAACGTGAAACGTCTCTGCCCGTGGTGTCGTTGTTTCTTGATTAACCCACCACTTCACAGTACACCATACTTAAATGTTTAATTCACTATTTCTAATTATATTCCACACACCATATAAACTAATGAACCTAATCACAAACTACATGCTAAAGCGCCATATAAAACCCAACGTTTTTCAGTCGCCTTTGTGGAATTTTGCACTGAGTTATGTCACGAGTTCAAAAGAGATAGACTGATAGCATGTGGGTGGGTTTCTCCTCTTCAGTAATAGTATCTTAGTGTTTACCACTACGCCACCGCGTTGCCTCTTTTTTCTTTGTATTCACTTCGAGTCTTTTTTTGCATCAGGGCGACTTCTCATCATCATCGGGCAGCTGCAGTCCAGCGGCAGCGGCGGCTGCGGCGGGCAGCAGCAGCGCCCTCTCGCGCTCGATGCGCTACGCGGATCCATGGCTTTACGGTGGACTTAGCGGGGGAGGAGGAGGAGGTGGACTGCTGCTCACTCCCGCTTTCGTGCTCTGCTCATGCGCAGACTACCTCAACGGTACCAAGAGGGCCAAGAAGAATGCGCCACACCAATGCCGGAAGTGCGGAGGGACCAGGTTACCGTTAACAGCTGTAAGTATTTCTCTCACAGATTATTGGTACACTGTACTTTCTCGATTACTTTTTAAAACAATTCGTGATTCTCGCGTGAGCGTGGAGAGGCTTTAAGGCTCAATAAGGAGAACCAATCAGCAGGAATTAACATACAGGTTAGACTTACATAGGCAGCATTAGGCAAATTAAGCAGTATTTTCAAAAACAAAGAAATCCATAGTAAAAAAAAACGAGTGTATAAGAGAGAGAACAAAAGTAAGGAATGTTAGAGAAGGAGCTGCCAAATTAGAATGAAGATTTGCTGCAAAATAACACAAAAAGATGACAGATGGAACAAAATTATTATAAATTGGAAACCCTGTAAATATAAACGAAGCAGAGGAAGATCCCAAATGAGATAAGCAGGTGAAGCACGCGGGATATAGGTGGGTGAATATAGCGACAGACAGAGAAAAGTCTTAGTTTGATATTGGCACCAGATTCGGAATCTATGTATCCGATTACCCAGAAGAACTTTTTCTCCTAGACACAGTTACTCAGAATTTACTGATTTTTCTGTCACAGAGGAAAGATACGAGTATTATAGAACGCTGTAGGTCAAAATATCCATTACTGTATGTTTTAAGGGACTGAAATTTGGTGCACTGATATTTTAGGGCGTTAAATGGGAATAAGATCCTCAAGAAATCGTAAAGTCTCATAGTGTCAAATTTGATGTAGTGAATAGGTTGCTTGAGACTCTGTCCATTATACTGAATTCGGAACCTACACATCTGACTTATCCAGGAATGGAATTTTAGTTTAGATTACTGATACGGAGAAACTTTGTGGGACAATACTTTGGTCTCCCGTTGTTACCAAAAAATGAAACTTGGGATTATTCGGTAGCTATATAGAGTGGAACAGATAATCTAGGTATGGTGCAAATACCAACATTTTAAAGATATTTTCAATGCTAATAACTTATACGTCATCACAGAAACCTCAAAGTCATAACAGTTACAAAAAACGATTGCATAAACCTACTATCAATCTCATTAGTCCAAAGATAATCAACATAACAATATGCAATTAAGTCTTAACAAATAGCAGTATAAGTAGTTTTAAGATTTCACCTATTCCCCATAATGACTAAAACAGCCTTTGATAACAAAATCACACAGCAAATGGTATCAATTTAAAAAGCAACAGTCGGTTACTATGTAGACATACAATCTGCCAGATGGTGTAGCGTGTGAATTTTATTATAGAAGAGATGGATGTGGTATACCTGACATCCACACTTGAAAGGGCTACTGATTCGTATATACCAGTATACCATTGCGTAAAGTCAAAGATCCCAAGTTACTTATTTTCTGAAAGACAAAACGTTGATTATTTAGCATCAATGTGTACTTTAAACGCCTGCGTACCTGCTAACTTAGGTACAGTTCCGGTTTACTGATACCGGTGAGAAAGCTTTAGGAAAGATAAGACTAACCGAACTTAAATTCTAATGGTCCTACTGGCGAGAAAGTGTTTTAATCGCAAAAAAATCGAAAATGACATATTACGTTTCTTTGACGTTATATGACATGTACGTTACGAAAAACTATGTTACTCATTTCCGTCGGTTGTCAGTCTGTCGGTCTGTCCGCTAATCCTTGAACCGCATATAACTTAGAAAGTATTGCTCGGATTGAAATTTTTTCACTCAAAATTACTAAAATTTTAAAAAGCTTTGTAGTTTTTGGAAATCAGTCTAGTGGCGGCAGAGCTAGGGCAAAAACACAAATTAATGTTAAAATCACTCAAACTTCGATTTTTGACGTTGCAGAGGCTCCTCATCATTTTCAAAAACATTTTTGTTACGGTTGAAAATCTGGGGTTGGGTTTTGTAGGGGGTCGAGGAAGGTTTGAGCGTTCAGATGAAAAAGTTTCATACAAAAGTTATAGAGTTTGCAAAAATGCATTTCATGTTCTGCTACTGTCTAATAGATGGCACTAATATATTTAAGATCTTTCTTTTAGTCGCCGCAATGCAGTATGGTGGGTCATGTTCAGGCAAAATATTTTAATGCTAGTACGAAGTACAAATGAAGGTGATCGCGAGTGCCAGATAATTACAATTTCTGTTATGTAATAAGAGTGCTGAGTGTAAGAAAGCTTTGTTGGGCTATTGACCAGATACCTGTCAAAGTTTTAGTGTTATGGTATTTTTCGTTTGGCAAAGTAAGACTTCACACGTTTAATACATTAAATAGCTATGATCCACAATGTCAACGAAGCTGTTCCCCAGGGCTCGGTTTTGACTTCGTTATTGTTTCTATTACATATCAACGTTTCAATGCTTTCAAAACACAGTACCTAACAAGAAGCGCCCTAGCGCTCATCCGGTTTCAATGGATGGCCGAGTTGATTTCGGCTGGTCGGAGTCCAAATCACTGAGCACCTGATCTGGCATGAACATATCTCGTAAAACGTGACAGCTGCTGGAGGTTTTTTATTTAAGGATTATACGTACTTTTCTCCACATAGCCTTCTTACTATCTATGTTCAAGGCAGAGATAAGAGCTAACTTCGAGTAGTGCTCACATGCACGGGGTGCTGTCGCCCCTAGTACATTATCCTTGCCCGATGCTGTACAGAGGAGGACTGTCGACGACTCTTCTCCAATGGATAGTCGCGGGACCCTTTACCACCGACGGGCCGCATACTCTCTTACACTGCTTGCTAACATGCTTTGCCGCTCAGAGCTTTCCTCCATGATACCGCCGCGCGATGAACCTGCCAGACGGACCCGCCAGACGTCAGCCTCCCGTGTCGAAATTCGTACATCCAGAACGGGCCGATTCGAGCACTCGTTTATCGCTAGCATGTTGAGATTATGGAACAATCTACCTCAGAAGACTTTTTCCAATTCTACTGTTGTTAGGCGTTCCAAAAATTATTTTTGTGCGTCTTTAAGCTCCCTATAGCAGGTGTGGTGACCCAGTATTTATGCCTGACTATGCGGCTGCTTCGATATAAAAAAATGGGCGCTTCAAAAAAATAATTTCTGATACTATTTGTATTTTGCAGTTGGATCCATCGGCAAAGTTTGGCACGGTTCGATGTTATCCCACAGCACCAGTCCATTCCTCCATTGCAATACCACCAAGAGCTGGTACCGTCCGAGCGAGTCCATCGTACCATGCACGGCCCACTATTCTCCCGGACCCGTATGACCTGATGCGAAGATCAAGGTTGGAAGGGCAGAGTACTCAGCATAGATCCAGGTCTATATCACCCAAAAAGTCAAAGAGCAACAAAAGTTCCAAGTCCGAACCTTACAACACTGTAGGGAGAAGGTAAGAAGTGATTTCGGGTGCTTTGTGACTGACATCGAAATTATAGAAAGCTTGCATGGTGACATAATGATTGCTTTTTGTGAACGTGACTGCAAAAGGTTACGTTGTGTTGATAAAATTCACATGAAGCGTTCCCCATTAGAATATGTGAACTCTTCCTTAAACAATGATTTTTCCGACGACCTTTCCCTTTTCACTGTTATCATCACTCATCGTGTTATTGAAATTTGGGCAAATAGTACTAATTTTACTTCTCCCAACCAAAAAAAGCGAGGAATAAAATCTGATGTAATATTTGTCTTCTTGTTTTGGTAGGTCAATTCTGGAATGTGACATCAATCCATACGAGCTAGTATCCGCTGACGATGGACCTAAGGCAAAAGAATCTTCTAGCATCAAGTTTGTGAATGGGCAGAGGATAAGAGTTAGACCATCTCTTTGTGATTTGGAATATGAAGATGTTCAAGTTAAATCCCCACTACCACCACAGCAACCTAAGGCTAAGGAAAAACGTACAGAAAATTTGGTAAGTTGAGCTACGTCTTCAAGTGTATTGGATATTAAAGAAATTGGGGATGTACAGGGTGTCCCAGAGGAAGGTGGCAATCTCTCAGATGCATATGGATTACAACAGATAATGCGACAAGTTTTTGCATAAAAAATGTCCTACACAGCACCACAACAGTGATACAGGCTGCTAATGCCCGATTTTACTATCGAAGAAGAAGGATTTGCGACCTAGTCACCGCTGTCACCTTCTGAATGGTAGAACTACTACGACACCTCTAACCTACCTCGCCACCGTTATTGCGGAGAGGAAAAATATAGCTGTGAAAAATTCTCATAGATCGTGCTACGGTATCTAATCTGATCTCGGATATTTGTTTGGACGGGTATATACAGTAATAGGTTGGCTATCAGCGGAATCGCATAAGAAACCTTTGAAACCTGACTCAGTAGACTATACAGTCAAGCAAATTCGCAAGCACACAACACCGCGGCACGTACTGCGAGCAAAATTAAATCGTGCGTCTTTAGTTCCAACCAAAATTACAAAATTCATTATTTTCTAGTCTCTAAATTAATTTTATCATCAATTTAAAATTCCTTGATGATACTAGTTAACAATGCCCCTCAAACTAACGCACTTCCTTCCTTTCTCTCTTATTCTCTTCTTTCTCCCTGGCCTTGTCCGGTATGTAGGGCAATCAGGCCTGACAGACCTACTAACTTATGGTACTTTAACCAAGAGCAAAGGTGCTACGGACTACTCTGACACACAATGACGAATAGAGAGGTTGGCTACCTTCAGGTAAAATGCGTTTATCAATACTTCCAGCTTAACTGGCGATAACTAGATTTCCATGGTTTCCCCCTTTGGGGACACACCTGGACCCTGGAAAACAACTATCTTAGGTCGCATGGGACGAGCCTCATCGCAGTATTGCCGATTTTTTGGATCCTGTAGAATAATGTTCCAAGAAGATTTTTGAAATGCCTAATTATTTGCCTGGAGAAATGTGTTCTTGCTTGGTTTCGATAAATAGAGCCACCCAATACTCTTATTTATCTTGGGGCTTTCCACATTACAGTTTAGCGAATCTATCATCAGAATTACCATATCTTCCAAACGGCGGAACTGGTATATTAGATCCAGTATCTCAATTGGTAAAAACATAGCGATGTCAAACAAGACTATATTTTTCCAGCTTAAATACTGGGCTCGTGGGTATTATCTGAACTTTGCTAATGTTTGAATGATATCTTTTGAATATTGCTATACAACTTCACTTAATTTCAGCATTCACTCCCAAAAAAGTCATCAACTCCAAAAACCACTTCGTCTTCTCCAAAAATCTCAGAGAACAAAGACCTAGATTTCACGAGTCGATTCAAATCCATCTTGAAGAAACCTTCAACCAACTACAGTGATACAGAATCAGATAATTATGGAGAAAGAAGCCTATCACCTCCAGCTCAGAAAGGTGGTTCACAGTTTTATCTACCTTTACCCACTGTCAGAAAGAAAGTACAATTCTTGATGGAAAATATTAGGAGTAGGAAGGATTCGGAAGATAGTCTTGATAAACTAGAGAATGGTTGCAATAGTGGAGCAGAAGAAGAGGAAGCAACTGAATGTAGCAATACTAAAGAACCATTTGTGGAAAACGAGGTTCACCATGCACAAACAGGTGAGATTACCTTGATTACTCCAAAAACTTTATATCCGACTTGGGATTCATCAATTCTAGCACCTTGATATATTTGGAAACTACTTGACTTGAAAATAAAATTACGTTAATAGTCCACTTGAATTGATTTTTTTAATATTCTTCTTGACTTGAGGTCAAGTATCTTCAAACTATTCGATATTTTTGTTCTACAAAAGGCCTTTAGAGATATTTATTTGTACAACTGATGAACAGTATTTTGTATTTCAATGCAAATAATTACGAGTGGTAGAAAGGGTATGAAAATGTCCTTGTTCTAGTTTTAATGGCAAGATATATTTTATCGACACCTGGACTGCACTGACCATTGTGGAACCCCTCAACAGATCAATCGACAAAACCGTTAGGACCCTCATGTGTCTTTACTCATGGTTAGCGAATGGAAAGCTAGTTCAAAATTGATCATTTTTTGTATTAGCTGACGAAGAAATATTCTTTCTCTATTTGAGCTTTATGGTTCTTTCATTTGTTATGCTATAAACAAAATATTTTGTTCAATATGTATTGCTTTCTCTGTAACTTGACACAAATTCCTTCCTCTGTGTATTTATAATCTACTCGTATTTGTATTACAAAACTTGTCAAGTACTATCAAGAGTACAGGAATTTTACTTAAAGTAAAAACAACTTCACATTGCTAATATCTAATACTTGACTTGAGCTGACTTGATTTTAAGTCAAGTCAAGTAGCCTAAAAATAAATTCAAGCAGTGAATCCCTAGGATAATTTGATTTGAGTGCGGATTTTTCAGTCAAAAGCCTCGTCTGTATAGATGGTTTTTAGCTGTGTGTGACGGCAATTGGCTAAGCTGTTTAAACGTTATAGAAGGTCAAAGAGGGTGTGAGCAACTCCAAGTAGCCAATAAATAGTTTAATTTGTAGATTGCTAAATTTTCTTTCAAATGAAAATCAGAGAAGCCGACCAAAAGTTGGAGCCAAACCGACCTAAATCGTTTGTTTTATTGGAGGCGCCGTAGATATTTGTACATCTTACTTTAGGTTAATACTTATGCAACTATACCGTATACATATTGTGTAGGCTTAGATAATCAAGACTAGTTCTTCGACTATAAAATAAGAAAATCCAAATCAAATTATCCGTAATGTCTAAAAATAGACATTAACATCGATCGTAGATCATTTGAACTAGATTACCCATAATATGGTAATCTGCAATTCATAAATAGGAGCAGTACCATGCTATTATACCATCACAGCAATCCGTTTATGAACAGTATACAAGCTGGTTGATATATCAGTTCTAAGTAATTTGATATTTAAATTCTGCCTTGAACTTTTGCAACAAGTTGATAGATGGTACGATGCTTTTACCGCAAGATCACGCAGTGATTACCTCTGTGGTTGGGAATGAAGATTTTATTGGATCCAATTTCATTTCTGCTGGTTTATAAATGTTGAGTAATGATATAAATACAAGGTGAACTATCTAGACGATTGCTTATGGAAAAATGAGAGATAACTTTGATGGGATGGAAAAAGCAGGTATAGAAGTGTGTACGTCCATCTTTTTTTGTCGTTTTGGAGGTGAAAAATATGTATCTTTGTTTTGAGTATATTTTGTATCTTTTTTTTATATCGTAGCAGCCGCGCAGGCAGAAGCCTAAATGCGGCTGCCATGATGATATCAAGGAAATTTTGTTAATATGATTTTTGAACTGCCTAAGGTTAGTAGAGTTGGGAAAAGCTTCCTCTTGTAGATTGTTCCCCAATATCGACACCCTCGGTTGTATCGGCCAGTTCTGGATGTACGAAGTTCGACACGGTTAGGATGGGACGCCAAAGTCAGGCGGGTCTGTCTGGCAGGCACATCGCGCAGCGACATCATGAAAGAGAGCTCTGAGGAGCAAAGCCCGTTGGTGTAATGGTAGAAAAGAGCTAGATCGCCGACAGCCCGCCGATGCGAAAGAGTCCCGAGACTGTCTGTTAGAGAAGAGTCATCGATCAGTCGGTCTGCCCTCCTCGGGACAGCATCGAGCATGGATGATGTAGTAGGGGTAGTAAGAGAAACAGTGTCGGAGCCAAGACCGATCACTGGGGAACACCCGCATTGACAATGTGGGGTGAAGAGAAGAACCCGTCAATTACGATGGACATCTTGCGACCAGAGATAAAGTCAGCCACCCATCTGCAAAGCTTTTCTGGGAGGCCATAGGATGGAAGTTTGCTTAAGACGGCAGCGTGGTACAGCTAATCGAACGCTTTCGTGATGTCAAGAGCAACGACAAGAGCCTCACCATAAGACTATAGTTTACTCTACAATTGCGTGACGTAAGCTAGGAGGTCCCCTGTGGATTGTTGATGCCGGAAACCATACTGCCTGTCGCTAATCAGGTTGTGACGCTGGAGGTAGTCCAGAAGCTCTCGATTTATGCACCTCTCCATCACCTTACTTATAACACAAAGCAGAGCTATATGTCTGTAGTTGTAAGGGTCGGTCTTAGATCCTTTTTTCGGGATGGGCTGGATATGAGCAGCCCATCCAACCAGTTTTCTGGGAAGGTGCCTGATTCATAAGATATCTGGACGAGACGCGACAGAACTGGGGCAAGCTCGTCTGCACACCTCTTCAGTGCAATGGCAGGAATCAAGTCCGGACCAGAAGCTTTGTTGATGTCGAGCGACAAGAGCACTCGTCTTACGGTCTTATGCCTGAATGTTACGAGTATCTCCCGCTTAGTGTAGGGAACCCTTTGAGTTGACGGCACTTGGGCGTTAGGGGGGACGTCCATGGTGGAGTTGGCAGCAAAGATCTTAACCAGCACTTCCGCCTTGGCCTTAGACTCAAATACAATCATTCCATCCTGACACGTAAGTGGTGGAAGGCTACTGTGTGAGAAATTTTTTTCAATCTGCTTGGCCAGCGTCCAGAAAGACCGACTGCCATTGCGCTGCGACATTACCCTGTGCCTAACTTTTATATTGTGCTGGTTTTTGGCATTGCGAACCGCTTCGTTATATTTGCTTCTGGACTCGACGTCGGCTTGTCTGTTCTCTACAGTGGGGTTTTGTAAGAAGGTTCTGTGTGCCTTGATCTTCTGCTGGCGAGCAGTGTCACACGATTTGTTAAACCAGCCGTTGGACCCTGGTTTAGGCACCTTCACTGTGGATAATTTCGGTTATCGAAGAACAGACAGCCGACGCATCCGCGTCAGTGAAACAGACATCTCTCCAAGGAAAGCTAGAGAAGAAGTCCCTGACCCCTCCCAGTCGGCATGTCCGTAATGCCAGGTTTTGCGGCCTGTATGAGTCTCTGCTGCCACAGAGGGTTCTGATCGAAGCCGAACCTCAACAACACCGTGGTCTGAGTTACCCAGGGGGGACAGGACAGCAGTGCTGTAAGGGACAGGATGAGTGATCAGAAAGAGATCCAGCAGGCTACTGGCGTGTGACGAGACGCGGGGGAAAAAGTAGGGCTCGTCACTAGCTGGGTCAGCCCTTGAGCAAGAGCGAACGCTTCGATTGCACGACCTGCTGCATCGGTCTTGCTTGAGTCCAACCAAAGCTCATTATTGGCATTGAAATCACCGAGAAGAACTACCTATGAAGCGTGGTGATTGATGTTCAGGAAGTCGATCTTGACGGCGAGGTATTCAAGTAGGTCATCCCAGCTATGGTCCGAGGGAGAGCGATAGCGGCAGCAAATAAATTTGGATGATGCTTTGGAGTTGAGGCGAAGCCACAGAATGTCCTTCCGGTGTGCTTCCAAAGGAACATCTCTGGAGCAGGGAAGACTGCTGCGGACAAAAGCCACAACTCCCCCGTTCTTTCTCAGATTGGAGTGCACCTCGTAGTTTGGGAAGTTAAGATGGTTAATCGGTGCAGACTCTGAGATTTTTGTCTCCGCCAAGAAAAGCATGGCGAGACGATTGGATTGCAGGTAGTGATGAACAGCATCAATGTTTCTGTTAATCTCGAAGATGTTCGTAAGACAAATTTTATCTTCGATGTTGTTCCCTGGAGTCCATCCTCGACCCGGGCTTTCCGAGAATGGAGTGAGTTTACGTCCGGAATTCTTAGTACTCGAGGGATCCATCATCATTAATTTCTTTGTTTTGGAAGATAACCGACTGCAAAGCTTAGGTGTGGAAACATGCGGACATTTATAAGACACCCTGGGAAAACCTAGCGGGTGGTACCGCCTAGGTCGACTGGTCCTTGGCTACCACCTTCTTTTTCCTTACTTAAGACGAATTGATAATTGACAATTTTTACTAGTGATCCGGTTTTGACATATACTTTTCAAATCAGGAGTATATGCGGACTTAAGAGAATGCTTCTTTACACGTTGTATGATACGTTAATCATTGTCGGAAGATACGCAATTAAAATTAAGAGAGGCATCAGAGATGCATCAGAAATAAAAAGATTTTAGCGCCATCTAAGAGGAAGTAGCCGAATCGAACACTAACTCTTTTCAAAGTACATTCCTAAATTATTTTTTGTGTTCTCATACTGTCTCGTAAATAGTGCTAGGATCTTTAAGATCCGATTTTGGATGTCGAAATACAGTTTCTTTAGATAGAATAAGTTGTTTACCATACTTTCTTGAATAAACAAGATGATGGAGTCCGGTTTTGGGCACTTTCCTCTATGTTTGAAGAGTTAGTGATGATAACATATTTTTCGCCTTCTGTAGGGTGTCAAAGTGCTTCATTTTATGGAACATCACTGATTTGGTTTAGTCTAGGATAACGGTTTTCTATTAAGTACAGATCGATGTCAGAATGGAATAAAATAAGCTGTGTATTAAGAAATAATCAATTGTTTCTTGGACGCGTAAAGTTTTTTTCGAGTCGCAGTTCTAACCCAGACAGCAGCTTAAATTCAGTAGGATCTATATGACCGAGCTAATAACAACTAATCTTAACCCGCGGCTCCTTTCGTGTGGAAAGAGTCTAAAGTATAGGTCATACGTCTTGCATTGATTTGAAGATTAGTTTCAGATAAAGAAATGCAATATTAAAAGTAATTCAATAATTACCTTGGTGGTACATATTTTTGATTTAACTTTCCAATGCAGCAATATATAAATGTGTCTCTCCAGTCTGTAAGCATCATCTCTGATCCACTTACTAATTTATACCAGAAAAAGGTTATATTCATGGTTTTATCCACGAACTCATAGTCGGATTTGCGTTCATGTACACGGGGTCTATAAAATAAGCGAACACACCGAAAACACAGTCTTTTGGAAAGTATTTCTAAGAAAGGTCTTACGATAACAAAAGTAGTATGTCAGTGACCTCAAAATGATCTCTAAGGGAATTCCCACTCTTATCACTAGCCATGACCAAAGTAAGACTTCTTACAACTTCCCTTCATACCACTCACATAATTGTTTTTTCTTGGAAAGGATACCACTCTAAACTGTGGAAGCTGCCCTTCATTTTATGCGCTCCTAAAATCTCAAATACTACTAAACCTAAGAATCTTAGATCTACAGGTTGTTTCAGGTTTGACCCTGACCATTGGGATTTCCGAAACTGTCAGTGATACGAAGTCGCTTAGAAAGTTTCGAAATTCAAAATACTTGCGGAGAGAGGCGAAAAAAAACGAATTTTCCCAAAATCGTAATAATCTTTTCCTGACATTTGACATCGGATTTTAAAATAACTTGCATGTTAACACTGCCAATTTTTCTCCTCTACAAGGTGGCATAATTAGAATATCAATATTCATCTCTTGTCCTCCAGCATCATGTTTTTTTTATAGACGCCATTACGGCTATTCATTCGTACAGAAATCTAATATGGCGTCCATAAGAAAAAAAAAAGTTGATGCGGTAATACAAGCAACAAAATGTCATATTGAAATTCTAATTATGCCTTTTCGTAGAGGAAAAAGGCGGTAATGTTAAAATGCAATTTATTTTAAAATCCCGCTACAAATAAAATCAGGAAAAAATTAAAACGATTTTGGGAAAATCCGCTTTTTCCGTCTCTCGCCGGAGGTACATTGAATTTAGAAACATTCTAATCTACATTTTGCTGATTACCTAAATATGAGGGTCGAATTTGAAATACCCGGTATAAGATTGTTACCCTTGTTTTGGTTATAGATTATACGTGAAGTAAAGCAAAACACCATACAAATCTAAATCAAGTCGAACACCCTAAGAAAACGAATGTCAAAATTCAGTAAATTACATATAATAAAATATCATCCAAATCCCTTCAGCCACTTCGGCGTGATTGAGCAATAAACATCCAGACTTTCTAATTTAATAAGTATATTAAGTAGGGATTATAATATTAGTACGAATTAGACATTTGGAAAGAGTCCTTTGGATGAAGATTCTTCTACTAATTCTTTATTTGCAGATGAAACTCCACAAAGCGAACCTAAGAGAGCTTGCAATCTGAATCGAAGCTTCAGTGACCGCGCTTCCAACAGGGAGAGCAGCGTTGTGTTCCACGACACCATGGCACTGAGACAGAAAAAACGGGCAGACTGTAGAATAGACTTCAGTGATCTCGAGAGATTGGATGGTATAAAATCTATAACCAGGAAAGTCAGTACTTCTGATCAAAAGCCAAATGGTCGACCTCCTTCACCCCCCATGATTAAAGAAGAAGCGAAAGATGAGGTCAAACAAGCAGAAGATACGGAGCCAAAATCATTGGATCCTGAGAGGGGTCCAACCAGAAAACTATCTAATTTGATCGATAGTGAAACCAAGAAGGTCATTGAGAGTTTGAAGGAAGAATTGAAACCTTTGCTGCATGAAGTCGGTAGAACTACTCCTCCATATCAACAAAATACTCAAAAAATAAGCATGGATATTGAACCTAGAAGAAAAATCAGTGATCATGTTTATGAAGATCTGCCAGATGAGAAAACTGCTTTGGATAAACTGGAAAGGTGTCTCAAGGAAGTTCAATTGGAGAATAATTTTCTTTATGAAAATATTCCACCACAGGCACCGCCTAGGAAAAGAAGTAATGGAAAGCAGTCTTCTCCACCTCCTGGTGAAGAACCTGTAAAGGTAATAAAAACTAGTTGACCCTGTGCCAAAGTCCTTACATGGATAGCTCCCGGATACAGAGCTTTAGAATTGCTTATTTCGTACCATAGTATAGGTAATCCATGGCTCGTAACAGATACTTTGTGTTTACCTACGCTACCATCACCTTCCGTGCATTCGTGCTACGAAGGGTGTGCCACTAATTACCATATAGGGGCTTTGAGTACTTCTACGTGATGATCCAAAACAATTATTTGAAAAATAAAGCCATGATTAACCAGCAACCTATTCCATTTTTTTTATAGGTATCCACATCTGCCACAATCCATACCGTAAGAATCGACTCACCGAACAACTTACTAAGCGACTACATGAACAGAACAGTAGTCCAAGTGAACAGTCCACCAGCAGTCCATAAAATCCAAATCAAGAACGAATTTTCAGATACTTCCAACATCCATTCAGTTTCAATTTTGGAAAATCCTCAACGAAAAACATCCATACTTATCAACGGCGATGACTGTTATTCAACTGTTAATGTTAGCGATGACATTCCTTTGTACCAATCATCAGTGGTTGTGAACGACACAATTACAGCATGTCCTCCAGCAATATCCACGAAAAAGAGTAGTACCGTGTACATCACTGGATCGTTCGTACCAACTCCGGAAAATCCTCCAAAACAAACCGAAGACCCAGCTTCAACCAAAGAATATGTTCCAATGACTTGTT
This sequence comes from Acanthoscelides obtectus, assembly GCA_963669975.1. Taxonomy (NCBI): domain Eukaryota; kingdom Metazoa; phylum Arthropoda; class Insecta; order Coleoptera; family Chrysomelidae; genus Acanthoscelides; species Acanthoscelides obtectus. Next base: position 45,967,068 of record CAVLJG010000005.1, read on the forward strand.
GTCAAATCGAAGGATCTCAAAAGAAGGAAGAAGACCCGCCATCTTCTGACGTACTGAAAGAGCTGTTGAAAGACCCAGTGGCAGCTGTGAAGCGTAATCTAGTCCCGCACGTCTGTGGCAAGGCAGATGTGTCCAGGAGACCACGTGACAGGAAGATGTTCAACCACATGGTGCAAAGTTTGGTCGGTGAAGTTCCTGAAGAGAAAGCTATGGAGGAGTCGTTCTTGAGACTGAGAAGCTATGAGTCTGTTGGCGATGACGTATCTTCCGAGCATAGCTCTTCTACGCAGTACGAGCTGATGGATCCTGGGTCTGATTGCTATACGGACAACAGGTGATTTTATTTTAATCTACCAAATAATATTGATTCGGTTTCTTGCATTATCGTATTGATAAATCCAAAAAATTGATTTATTGCTCCGTTTTTTGAGTCATTTTGAACAACAAAGATTTTCATGAAATTAAATCAAAAGTTGATAGTTTTCGAGATATAAGCAATTCAATATTCGAAAAAGTACATAATGTGCCATTTTCGATCTCAAAAGGCAATACGAAAAAACGAAATTTTCCTTTGCTTCTAAGATGCCTGAACATTCTTATAACATTTATTACCAAAATAGTCATTGCAAATATTTGTATTTCAGTCGCTATTCAAGCGTGTGCTGAATATAGTCTAACGTAATAAATTTATTACATTTTTTTTCATTGTTAAGTAGTTGATCAAAATTTCAGAAAAATATATCCCTTAGGAAAATGTGAAAAATTGATAATCTGTTTGGCCTCCATGATGTCTTATGCACTTAGACATACGTTTGGGCATACTCCTAATCAGATGATCGATTTCCTCTAGAGGCATCTCATTGCAGGCTACTTGTTCCTTCCCATAATGCCCTAGGCGGGTTCAATGGGTGAATGATCGGGAGATCTAGAGGCGAAGACAACAAGTCAACTTGATTGTCTTCAAAATTGACCAAAGTAATTCAGACTATAGCCACCAAACCACCATCGCATTTAGACTTCTGGGCACCCTGGTGGCCAACCTCACACAAACCCACTATTCGCCCCCTATAAAACTTGCTAAGCTGTTGAAAATTTTCTCGTCTTCTCACTCTACGTATAATGAAGAGATTAAAATAGCTCTTAGCTAACCTAAGCAAACATACCTAGGTATCTTTGTGATAAATTTATTATTACTTTGCGTTTTTTTCTATGTCAGTGTTTAGTATATTTCGCGAGAGTGGGAATGAAAAAACCTGAAAACACTGCCGAACTTACTGATAATTTTGTAACGCTTTGGTTGCTCAACATATTTATTTATTTTGCCAGCAATAGGAGTTCTGTGAACGAAGACGAACTGAGCAATAGGACGAAGTTCTACGAGCTGTTGGCAGAGCCTGCCGAGATCGAGGTGGCAGACAGTGATGATCATCATTACGAAAGTATAAAGACCAATAACGATCCGATCTACGAAGAGATTGAGATTCCACCACCATTGCCCAGTAATCCACCACCATCGAGCCTTCTGGATGATCTGAACTTGGATAAGGAATTTACAACTAGGTGGGTAGTGGTCAGAAGTGTAGCTGTCTCGATGGACCCCTTTACCTTTTTCCTATATTATTCATACCATTCTTTCCTGTCATAAGAGTGAATGGGGAATAAAGCTGTCAATTTTTCCTCTCAACTATGTTGTGGAAGGAAAGTAACCCCTTCTGTATTTAATATTTCACAGTAAGGGCCGATTTTTAAATTCCAGGTCAACTGTCATTTTACTAGTATTCGGAGGTTAAGTATTAGAACGCGTTTTTCAATTTCGGGTTTGTACTAAAACGGTAGTGAATAACTTGGCCAGAAAGTTGCAGTTAAGCCCCCATGCCCAACCTTCACCCGTTCTCACGGATGACACGGAACACAGAACTCGACAGTTTAGACGTTGAATCAGCGATGCGAGATCAACAGTTACGTATTGGAACTTTAAATACACCAATAGCTAACTTATAATTAGGAAACTTGAAAGTTAACTAGCGATTAGACAACCGGGTTTTAGGGCGACGATTTGTTACTCCAGTACGAATTTACGCGTGTGAGATATTAACAATCCACACGGAAATATTGCCATCCATTTCTGTGGCAGCAAAGAAAGAACGTTAGTATATTAGCTGCAAATAGCAGGAAAGAATGCTCGTACATGGGCTGTCATAGTATACGTTAATAACCAGAATACGAGGGGGTACCCAAAAAAAAAAACGGAATAATTTTTTAAAAGCTATTTATTTTCAGCTTTTTCACAAAGTAACCTTATCCCCTTCAAAATACTGTGTCCACTACAACTAATACACTTGTCCCACCGGTGCTTCCACTGCTCGAAACATTTTTTGAAGTCTTCCTTAGAAATGTCTGACAGCTCCTCCTTCGTTTTTTTCTTGACCTCTTCATTGTCGTCAAAGCGGCGTCCTTTCATGCCCCTTTTCATCCGTGGAAATAAGAAAAAGTCGCACGGAGCCAGGTCCGGCGAATAAGGTGCGTGAGGCAGCAGAACCATGCCATTTTTAGCTAGATCCTGTCGAACAAAGATAGCTGTGTACGCAGGTGCATTGTCGAGATGGAAGAACCAGTCTCCTGACTGCTACAAAGCGGGCCTTTTTTTGCCGAACACTGTTTCACAATCGACTTAAAACCTCCAAATAGCACAAGCTGTCGAATTTTTTCAACATTTTCGTCTGTGAAAAAGGACGCAACAAAGTGAAGAGGAGTGAAGTGAGGCGAAGTGCAGTGAGCCCAAAAGGGCACCAGCGCAAAAGGAACACACAATTTCCAGTAGGCGGCCACAACTGGAAATTGTGTAAAAGTCGAACTTTGGAAATTCGATGGTTGTAATAGAACGGGGCACGTTGGATACAGTGGCAAAGATGTTGGACGACGAGGAATACATCTATTCCTCAGCCAGCGAAGACGAAGAGGGTGCCCAACATAAGGGTATCTCAAGAAAATGAGAAAAGAAAATAAGGACTTAAAGAAACAGATAGCTGAGCTATCTTGTCAGCTGGCGGACTTAACGCGCCAGCTAATCGAAGAGACACTCCTCCGCAGACGGAGGCAAGTAAGAAAAAGGAGAAGAGGCCACCGCCGCTGTATATCCATAGGGAATAACAGTGGAAGGAAGTAGTGAGCAAGAAGATGCTCACAATTGAGATGCCTGCAGGATTAACCGGAGTAGGTATCAAAGTCCAACCAAAGGACAGTGAGGACTACAGAAAGATTAGAAAGACCTTGGAAGATGCAAAGATAGAGCATCATACATAATCTCTTCCAGAAGACAAGCCACTGGGAGTGGTATTAAGGGGGATGCCAATAATCAACACCTGCCAAGAGATCGGAGAAGACTTGGTAAAACAAGGTTTCCACCCAAAGAGGGTGAGCAGAATGACCAGTAGGAGGGCTGGCAAAGCGATACCGCTGGTTAAAGTAGATCTCCCGAAAGAAAAGACGGAGATCTACAAGATAAATGCTGTTTGCCACATGGTGATGATCCAAGTGGAGGCATTATGAAAGAGGACCGGACCAGGTCAGTGCTACCGATGCCAGCAGCTTGGCCACAGCCAAATGAACTGCAGGGGTGAGCCGCAAGAACAATAAGGCGTCATGAAAGACCGAAAAGCCAGCTGCAACAAGAAGGAATTTGGCCCTAGCAGCTGCTGAGGCCAAAGAAAATTGGAGAAGACCGACAATAGTTGTACACCCAAGAGGGGAAAGAACAGCCCGTGTACAACGGGTGGACAAAAAGAAGCCTGCCGATTGAGGTGGCCAGAGTCAACCACGGACTCGAGGCTAACCTCAGGAGACGAAGACAAACAGCAAATGACTGACTGACTCCAGTCGACGAGGAAAGAGCGAAGGCAACCTTAATGCGGGGCTTAGGTCATAGCCCCCAGCGCAGGACCCCCAAGAAAGAGGCCGTCCATAAAAGTCGAGAACCAACAGTTGGATGAAACGTCCACCACGTGCTTCCGCGACGCGTGCGCGATCTAGTCAATTTCGGGAAAAAGGGGCAAAATTGGGGAGGGGGTAGCTCGCTCGGCAGCACACACTCGGGGAATGCGCAGCGGCCTGAACCACGCAGCGCCACGCCAGGCCTTCGGGAGGGAGAGGAGTGAGGAGCAGATTGCTCTTCCCCCCACTCCTCAAAGGTTTGAGGTTGCCTGGAAAATGGGTGGTGGAGGGACCGCACAGGGTAGGAGGGTATGTGTGTTGGTACAGTAATATGTACTACACTAGCTCCGCCCACTGCAATGCCATTTAGGTTATTTTTGAGTACCTCCTCGTATATGCTCTTGCTTAGCATGTTGCCGGCATTTCACTACCATAAATACTAATCGGCACAAAGTGGAAAATGGTGCAACATTTGAAAATTGAAACAAATATTTCTTTAATTTAAAGGTATACCGAAAATCTCTTTCAAATGTTCGCGAATGGGCCTATTGATACAAAAATGTAGCACTTTATATCCTTGTTTTGCCTTGTCGTTAAAAAGCTGTTTTCCAAAGCCCGCAATTTAAAGCTATTTGGTGATTCTTGATACCAAAATTCATCTCCTCATTTGGAATTAACAGAAAATCTTGAATGTCCGATCTGCCTGAATTTGGTATAATTATTGCAGGTCCATATTCGAAGGAGCATCGAAGTATGATATCCTGAGCTACTTGGTAGATGCGAAAGAGAGAGGAATAGTGCAAGAACAGGAAGACAACTATACTTACGCTATCCCGGTCGAGGAAGAAAACAAAGAAGCATACAACAGAGTTTCTCAGATGAGTACTGTTAGTGATTCCAGTGAAGATAACTCGCTAGTGATATCCGGAGCACTGATAGATGATAAAGCTATTTGCCAAAAATCTGCAGAGGTATGTTGTGCCATCAAATTGGTTTAACTTGTTTTACCGTTCTTAACATCTCACAATCTATGTCTTGCGGGAAGCAAGTTTAAAGGATATGCGAAATTTAAACACTAGTTTTCTGTCCTATGGTTTAACCCGCGGAACGTGTAGGTGGCGTGACTATAAAGTGACCAAATCTCCCAAGCATGAAAGTTGGATGTCAATTTACTAATGCCATCAGAGATACAAGATATCATCGGAAGTTCCTTGCAAAACAATGTTTTGTGTTAGTAACATTTTCTAGCGTAAGAAGTCGATGGTGCAAATTAACATTTGACGTTGGGTGGCGAGACGGCTGGCTGAGCTGTTGTGGTCTTAATGGTGACGGTAGATATTTTGGTGCTTGCCATGACAGTTGATTGAATGCCTATAACCTTCCTCGGGTATCAATTAGTAAGTGATGCTGACTGTTATAGACAATGACATTTATCAATAGAGAAGAAGATACCAGACCACAGCATTAGAGTTGGCTAAAATAAATAATGTACCTTTCCCGCTTAGTGCAAATTTCGCCGAAATAAGTGTAAGGTCTGGTTTTATTGTTGTTCAAGGGGGTATTTGGTGTTGGCAGGAACGAAACAACTCTTCAAATCAGAATCTTAGGTATTTATGGTACCTACAGAAAATATCCTACTAATAGTAAAAAAGTTATGACCTAAAACCGTGGCAAAATGCAGGTTTCGGCGTTTGTTGCTAGTGCGACGATAATTTCACTCAGCTTCTTGAAATTCTTAAAATCAGAAGGCTTCTTACTTGTAAAATAGCCACAACAAAATAGGAGTCATTGGTCAAGTAGTTTTTGAGATTTTCTAATTGTTTATCCCAAAACTCCTGCCTTCCGACCATCACTACTAGTTTATTGAGCAATATTCAGGGTTTTTATAGCAAAATACGTAAGTTTACCTTGCAGATATGGATCACAAGCTATTCCGAAAGATAATTTTTATTTCATGCGAAAAACGAAGGGTTCTGTTTTTTCTTCTAAATAAATTCAATCATCTCGTATTTGTAAGTAATTTTTTTCTTCGCAACAAAAGGTGAGACACATCCGCTTTGTTTTAAAATGTGCTTAATAACGTATGCTTTTCGAATATCGTAGCGAATCTGTTCAGTTACTTACAAATACGAAATGTTTGAATCTGTTTAGGAGAAAAAAAGGAAACGTTCGTTTTTCGCGTAAAAATAACAGTTATCTTTTGGAATGGCTTGTGATTCATGTAGTCAAAGTAAACTCTTGCCATAAAGTGCCCTTTGACGGAGCACTGTATATTGCTCAATAAACTAGAAATGATGGCCAAGAAAACAGGTGTTTTGGGATAGACAATTAGAAATTCTCTAAAACTATATACCTGACCAATCGACTCCAATTTTGTTGTGGCTATTCAGAAGTAAGAAGCCTTCTGACTTGAAGAATTTCAAGTAGCTGCGTGAAATTATAGTCGCATTAGCAACAAGTGCCAAAACCTGCATTTATCCTCGGTTTTCGGCCTTAACTTTTTTAATATTAGTGACAACTTTTTAAGTGTGGTCTCATTCTGCAGGCCTGATAAATACCTAAAAATCTTAATTGGGAAATTTTTTTGTTCCTACCTACACGTTCGATTGAATCCCAAGAAACACGTTTTCTCATTCTTTGTTGTCCCACAAAAATTGGTGTACCCGTGTTATGCGTCCATGTTTTAAATACCCCCTAGAACAACTTGCATCTATAAAACAAGGCTTAACAATTATTTCGAAAACCAGGGGTATTTTGCTCTAATACGTTTAGACTACCAGCAGCATTAAAGGTTTTATGTCAGATAACTCAATAACTATATTTACTCACACCAAACAAAACTAAATCAGAACAATTACGCCAAGAAAGCGAATGCCAAAATGCTATAAACGCACGATGCAAGTGCCATATTTATATACCGTTAGTCAGACACCTCATATCAAATTTCATTAAGCTGTTTGGGCAGTAGCCCCTGAAATAGAGTTATTTCCTGGAATAAAAGGTAGTCCATGTGCTACTCGTATTCCAGACTATAACCTATCTCTGTATCACATTTCATCCAGATCAGCTCAGACATGTTGGTGAGATTGAGTAACAAACATTCAGATTTTCTCATTTATAATATTAATTAGGGAAGTAGATATCTGTAAGCAAAATACACAAAAAGTAACAACATTCTTCGGGGTGGATTCATGTCAATAAATCATCGACGCTGTTTTCGTGGGTGGTTATGCCTTTTGATCACTTCCGAGCGCAAAGTAGGTAGATACTAATATTCGCGTTATTCTGTTAAAGGTCGAAAGAAACGACTCAGGAGTCGGCTCAGAAACCAGTAAAAGCTCGCTAAGTAAATATAGGACGAAACAAGAAGTATCAGTGCTTTGCGAAGACTGCGAAATCACTTTAGAAATCAAAGTAGAGAACGAACCGCTTCTCTGTAGAAAATGCGGGAAGAAAAGATCTGAACGCAAGGAGATCATCACCGAAATCGTAGAAACCGAAGAGAAATACGGCAGAGATCTGCAGATTATCCTCGAAGAATTCTACCAACCTATGCTGGTAGCTGGTCTACTGACACCGGAGCAACTGTCTGCTATATTCTTGAATGTAGAAGAACTCCTGGAGAACAGCCAAGCTCTAGCAGAAAGGTTGAGAGATGCTGTCGAGATAGCTTTGGAGCAAGGCGATGATGACCTGCTTACAGTTAACATGGGCAAATTGTTCCTAGAAGCAACACCGATGCTTCACGCTTTTGAAACGTACTGTATTAGGCAAGGAGCCGCTAGTTTACTGCTTGCTAGTTTGGAGAAAGAAAAAGAACTGTTACGAATCTTCTTAAGGTATGTAATATGTTTGTTTCATGCAATATTCTTGTCGCATAATCCTTTTAGAAAGCTTGACAGAACAAAAAACAAACTTTCGTTTTGGCCTTCTGATATTCGGTTACGTTGCGGCTTTAAGTTTGCCATTTTACAAATTATCAAATAAGGAGATTAGGCATGTCCTATTTTCAAGCTTCATCCTATGTCGTCAGACAACAGGAATGTGCCCAGCACTGCTATTACATATAACTATTAACCCACGGGAATCAAAATGTGCGCCTATGGCACAAACTGGACAAAAAAGTAAGTATTTGTGGATGACTCATGCAATATACAAAGTATTTCTTGGTTTAATATAGGAATTAGGGGCCTATCTCCCACAAATTTTATAATTTTTCTCTAGTTTGAGGGATACTTTACAAGAAATTGACTGGATCATTAGATCCCTCACTTTAAAGACGTCGTCTTATTGATTTAATTTCTGACCCTTTATTACGCACCTGCTTAGTAACATTGGGCGTTAAAATGCAAGGCAAAGGAACCCGGCGACAAATGGCAATGTTGTCAGTGATTGTGTAAGAAATATAGTTTTTGAAAACATAACAGAAAGCGCAACATGTATGTATATTTTTGACTTTAGTTGAAGAGCTATAAGCTATTTAACTGTTGTAAAGTCATTGACATGCTGAAGCACTCAAAAGAGCTTTCAAGCTGTCTAGTGTGATAACACTGTAGGGTGTAAACGGTACCTGAATGATGAATGCTCATCAAACGGCAGTCAGTGGTAGGTTTAAATATCTCTCATCAATTGAGGAGAAGGATTTGACAGCGACTATCATCTTTCAAACGATAGCGACACGCCTACTGAATTCTGCAGTCGTGAAATTGTACACAAAATCGTGATAAAAATATTTATTTAGAGATTTATTTCTGACCTTAAAACATTACAAGAAAACTGACATCAAGGCCTTCATATAATAATAATAATAATAATAATAACCGTCTTTATTTCCAAATAGACTGATTATATAAAAAATAGCCAAATACGGGCGAAGTTCAGCTGTAGCTGCTCTTCCACTTAACCCGCTATAAAAAAGTCTGTACAAAAGGTGAGTGAGACCAACTTATTCTACTCATTACAATTACTAAATGTATATGCAGTGCTTACATTAATACATCTACTATAAAAGAATCATAAACTTGTATCAATATTTTTCTGAAACATGGTTACTACTGCTGGGATAATAGATATTTTTTTAATTGAGTTTTGAAACTTGAGATGCTCAGAGTTTATATTGTACCGGAAGGGTGTTATAAATGGAACAAATTGGTAGCTGAACGATCGTTCAAATTGGGCTGTTCGGAATATCGGCGGTGTCAGCAACCCCCTGGATCTTATATTGATGTTATGCACATCTGTTCGAAATGTAACTTTTTCAAATAAGTAAGTGGGGGGTCTTATACAAAATTATTTTATGATGTAATGTTGCGGCATGCAAAAATCTTCTTGTTTCCATGTTCAACCAATTCGCATCTTTCAACTTATGGATATTCGGTCTCGTCTTCTGATGCCATATATTAATCTGAGGCAAGAATTCTGCGCAACCTGAATTTTTTGTTGGTAAGTGGCAGTTAAGCATGGGCCATACAACATATCAGAAAATTGAAGTGCAAGAGCACCAGCGACTCACATAGATTTATTTTGACTCTAACGAGAAGGTTACGTCTGTTGCCGTACAATATTTTTAAAGAGGAATATGCCTTACGAATGAGCGAATTTACATGTTTTTCAAATCTTAATTTACATCCAGTGTTACACCCAAGTTCTTTGATTCACTGACAGTTTCAAGTTGTTGTGCATTGATGGTAAGTTAATTGAGTTAGTAACAGCCTGGCGCGCATGCTTTGGCCCAAATACAATTACTTTAGATTTGCTAGAGTTAAGATGTAAACAATGTTCTTCGGCATTCTTTGTCAATAATGATAAATCTCTGTTGATGGTTGCACTCACAATGTCCACATCACTGGGTAGAAAAGTATGATACAGCTGAGTGTCATCAGCATTGCAGTGCATATTGCAAGTATTTAAGCCTTTGCCCAGGTATGAAGTATAAATTGCAAAAAGGAGTGGACCCATAATAGAGCCTTGCGGCACGCCTGATTTTAAGGCTAATGCGTTAGAATAACTTCCTCCAAGAAAACCTTTGCTTTCTGCTCTTTAGATACTTACTGAAAAAGTTGACACGATCCGAATCGAGGCCTATATAATGCAATATATTTAGGAGTAAATTAAAATTGATCGTATCGAAAGCTCGACTAAAATCCAACATTATCAAAACTGTACACCTTCCCTGATCAGTGGCTCTGATAATGTCATCTGTTACATGTAGAAGTGCAGTTGTACAGCTAAAAATTCTTTCTAAAACCAGATTGAATTGGAGAGAAAGCAAAGAAAACTTTGCTAGAGTTTCCATTAATTGCAACTCAACCGCTTTTTCTAATAATTTTGACAATGCTGGTATTACATTATTATACTAAAACTAAGTCAAACTTATAAAATAAAGATAAATAGGATGATATACAATACTATAGTTTATAAAAATATTCTGTTTTCCTTTATATATACCTCTTTCTTTTCAGGCTCGTTTCTAGGGGAATTTCAGATTTTTAAATACCTTCTTTCTGTTCCCTCGAGTAAGTTCCTCGGAAATGATTTGTGCATTTATATGAATTTTGTATTTTTCTTAGTTCTGACTATATTGTTTCTAAAAATGTTATTCGTTCTTGAATTATAGTTATAGATGTCGTTATTCTTTTAAGTCCTATAGTTATCTATACGCTTTTATTGTGAATTTTGTGTATTAACCTAATTTGCACAATACTTTGGCCATGGTTTTTATACACACAAAATTCGTCAAAATAATTTCAGTCGATTAATTTAAAATAAAAATTCAATCTCTGGCCTGTGCAAAATGGCGAATGTGTTGATTGTCTCTTAGCTCAAATAGTCGGAGAATTTTTGTATTGTAAGAAATGTTTCATTTGGAAGGTGTTTAAGAAAGTGCTAGGAGGTGTCATGTTAATCTTGACCATGATCCTCACAAGGTCAAATTTATTTTGATACATTCTGGCTCGAGTGACTCGGGGATTCAAAAAACTCTCCCAAAACGATATCTACGCAAGGGCACGGCAAAGTTGTCGTTATCTACTTGATTTTATTTACAATTACATCATCTAATCATTATCAATATTCGGTGGCGACAACACACTTTTTATCTGTTCTGTGTATCATAAGCGATTTACTTTTGTCTTATGACATGAATTAGAAGGAGAACTGACTGCCCATAAATAGCCGTGCGTAGAACGCGAAACAAATGATATGCCATCTTTATAAGTAGCTCCCGGAAAAAGATTTGTAAAAAGCGTAGTCGAAGGTTGCTGCAAAAACAAATTAACCCTGTCGCTTTGAAGAAAGATATGAACGTCGGTGTCTAGTTATGCCGTTTTGGATTTTCGGTCGTTGTCATCAACTAATACACCACCGGGCTTTGCTCCTCAGAGCTCTCTTCCATG